>VWYK01023929.1:28859-41818 GCA_013399775.1 Semnornis frantzii | reverse complement strand
GCCCATCCCCTAAACTCACCTTGCAGGTGTAGCAAACCTTGGGGTAAGGTATAGGGGTGGGGAGAAGGTGGAAGGGTGGTTGGGAGCCCCTCCTGGAGTCTCTGATTTCTGGGAGGGGAATTGTGTTTCTGTATTATCTTTACCTTGTCTATGTCTGCAGCTATTCCTGTCTGTTGTGTATATCTCTGCTTGTACATTGTGCTGAGCTGTAAACAGAGCTTCAGTCCTTAACTTCCAGCCTGCTGAGCCTAGTCTGGGGGATTTTACAGAGGGGGGGGTGGGCAGGGAACTCCCAAACCACCACACATTTCCATATTCACAGAATCACAGAATATTAGGGGATTGGAAGTGTCCACCAGAGATCACCAAGTCCACTTTCACATTACCAGGAGTTCATCTCTACAAGACAAGAAAGCATGTTTAATGTCCTCCAAATTTTACTGGGAATTAAACATATGGACTCATATCCATGCAGGGATACTGTCCTGTTAATAGCTAAGTCACCTTAACAAACCTGTTTCCATAAAATGCCAAGTGTTCTTGCCTTCAGAACAACCTCAGCAATCACCTCCAACACACCACAGCCCTGTATCTGACCTTACAGACAATATGAGTGCTGACAACCACTGTTGTACCTGGATGTGAACAGGATTCACACCAGCTACAGGCTGAACTGCACAGATACTTAGCTGCACAGGTACTTACAGACACCCAACAACCATGCAAATGTAACCACAAGGAAAAAGCAAAGATCCAGTGGGAGTTGCAAATGAGATATTGTACAGGTTATAAACAGTCCTTTTACAGGCAAGAACAAATAGCTTAAAAGTGGAAGAGGCATGCTGGAGCACTATTAGGTCATCTCAGTCAACAAAAAAACCACCAGACTAAGTGTGTCAGGGTGTGACACTCTGGAATAGGTTGCCTTGGGAGGTTGTGGATGGCTCCTCCCTGAGTGTGTTCAAGGCCAGGCTGGATGAGACCTTCAGCAGCCAAGTCTAGTTGAGAGGCATCCCTGCCCATGGTAGGGAGGTTGGAGTAGATGATATGTAAGGTCCCTTCCAACCAAAGCCATTCTAGGAGTCTGTGCTGCAGGCTGAGGAAGTAATTTGTTCTACAGACAGGTTCCTCTGAGGGCCATATTCATACAGCCTAAATTACACTCAGGTCCCTCTACTTGGTACTCTCTAAAATCAGACCATGGTTAACTAACATATTTCAGTCCCATGAGTTGTTGCTGTTGTTGGGTTTTTTTAGCAGTTGCTCCATCAGGGACTTTGTCATCACTGACAAACCACAACGAACTTAACTGATTTTAATCCATTTCTTAATGAAATTACATGATAGGACTTCTGGGATTACCTCCTAAACATGATGGACAGTGACTGCTACTGCACTGCTGCCTACCTGCCTTTCTGATCTTCAGCAAATGCCTGGCTTTGTTAATGATTTCCCTCAATCCCTGTCATCAAAAAGAAAGATGCATAAATCCATATTCCCTTGAGAACACAATTAAGCAGAGCCTGTACACTCTTGGTGCTGAGATCTCAGCAGTGAATCCTCAGAAATATCACAGCAGAGTCTCATCTGTTGCATCCCAGGGCCGAATGGAAGGGAAAGAAAAAAAATAACAAGCAGCACCTTCAGCTTCAATCGGCAGCACGTTCCACGATAGCAAATTGCTACTGTGTTTGAAGAAGGATCTGAAATGCAAATGATCAAGAGGCCATTAGAGACATTAAAGATTTAGCAGACGTATGTTCATCCTGTTTTTATCAGGGAGGGGTACAGACAGAGGCATCAGTTCCAAGGAAATAGGTAATGAAATGCAGTTACTATATTCATCCTTTCATAGAGTAGTTACGTGGCTCATTAAAAGCACACCTAATGTTTCATCTGGGCAAAAAAATGTTAACATAACAATAAATATTCCCCATTCAGCTCTGACTTCAATGACTGTTACTTAAATCAATAATTTTGCTCACAGGATGGAAAACTGCCCCGGAGTTGTCTCACTACAGCCTAACCTTCTCTATTCAACTTGGAATGGCCATGCAGGCTCCTCAAAGGGAAGAGGCTCCAAGATTCTTTTGCTGCCCATGCTAGCACAGCATCAGGACTGAACAGGGTGATCTTGCAATACAGATTTGAATTCTCCAAAGCAAAAAGAGGATTTGAACCTCTTCAAAGGGAATTCCTAAGTGCTGCAAGAACAACAACAAGCAAAATGCTTATTCATAAAGTCACCCAACAAAACCTACACATGTGCAAACAACTGCAAAAACTTTCTTGGGATTCCTTTAATTTCCATATTTAGTCATCTTTATGATCAGTGCTATAAGGGTAAACCCCCTACATTTCAACTAAAACTGGCCCTAGAAGCTTCTATTTTCAGTCTGCAGGCTTTGGGACTGTATTGTTGTCACAGTCACATCATGTTATTTCCACCAAAACAGCTGGAGATTTCCAGTGTAGGAAGCAATTATTATGAAAAGTGTCAATGTGTCACTCTCCCCAAGTCAACTGTTTAACTTCACGTTATAGCATCTGACAAGCATCCAGCTCTGAGTCTCCACCAAGGAAAAGGAAAAAGGAGAGGGAGCATGCATGCGAGTCACAAAAGAAAAGAACAGTTTACCCACTGCTATGCCAGCAGATTTTGACATTGCTGACTGATGCCACAGTTGTGGTGCATTTCTGGAGTTTAATTGCTTTGGCAGAAGGCAGGCTTGGGTCTGTATGCATGAATGAACAGCCTGCCTGCCTGGCCCTGACAATGCAGATACAAAAGTGTCAGTCTAAAACAACATGCTAAATAATTACACGTTCAATAAGTGGTGCAAGCATTTTAGGAGGCAACAGTCACAATTCGTGGCAGGGACAAGAGAAAATGTCCTGCCTGTCAGATGGACAACAAAGAAACAGTTACTCAGTGACACCTTTCAGGCCTAAAAAGCTCAGTCTACTTAATGACAGTGCTAGGCACAAAGGATCATGCATATGCTTGAAGCTCAGTGGCAAAGCATCTTCCCAGGCAATGCTCACAGAGAGAAACAAAAGGTGTGGTTTTAAACTCAAGCAGGTCATATCTACTAGCATGCAGTATACCTGCCAGCTTAACCTGTGCAGTCTGAATAGCTACATTAGAAAACAGAGCAACAGAACTAGATAATAAGAGCAAGCACAAGCACCCTCCTCCTCTAGATCCTCCCTGCATTTGCTGGGCAGCAGGCACAGTCAGCTCGCTCCAGCCTGCTAGGGCACACTGCAGCCTGACCTTCCTTCGAGGGCACAGGCATAGTTTTCCTCCAGAGAAACTGAACCAGACAGCTCTTTGTGACCAGGGAAGCCTTGGCTCATGCCAAAGTCAGTACACCCCAGTGAATGGTTCTCTGGTTCAGTCTCAAATTCTTGACTTAGACTCACCTGTAAAGGCCCTGGCCAGAACCACAAACCTCTGTGGGTGACTTTCCTTTCAGGAACCTACATGAGCCAGCCTGTGTACCAAAGAATGGAATTCACAGGTAGCAAAAGCCACTCCAACAACTTGGACTCCCAGTATCTCACCCTCCCATCACACTTTGGCACCACAAGCATCATGCTGTTCATTTTGAAGATACCAATTTGTGAAAGTATCTGGAGGGGAGGCAAAAAAACCCCAGGGGTGGGAGGCAACATTACCAAAAAGCACTTCAATGCTTCTAAGTTGGAGAGAAGACAAGGAAGTGATACAAAACATATGAGATCCTCAATCACAGTTCTGCTTACAGCAGGAATCTCCTGTTAGTACAGTATATTCTCCAGCTATGCATGGTATGGTATATGAAATTAATGGAAACTCTGAGCTTTAGCATATGTTTAATAGTTACAGTCTGTTTTTCAGAGCAATGATATGACTCTCTTACTGTAGAAAAAAAAAAAAATAGATCCACATATGGATGCATTTATGTATGTTGAAAATACCCATGAAGGCTTTGGTATTACTGAATGACACATATTGTCCATGGTCAAACAGTGCTCTAGGCTGCATTAAGCAACACAGAAGTAAGCTGGTAAAGAGTGTCCCAGTTCCTTAGAACCCAGCAAAATCTTTAAGTAAATAAATAAAATTCAGCAGCAGCCAGGGGAAAGATGTTCTTCCACAAGCAGCCTGAGTCCAACAAGCCTTTCATCCTCCCACAGGAGGGCTGAAACATCATTCTACAACCCAGACCTTTCACACACTCACACACAGCTGTGAAAGATTTTGAGACATGGCAGAACAAGGGACATTTTTTTTTTCTGCTGTGTTTCTGTCTACAAACCAAGTGCCACTAACTAGACTAAGCACATTTGCCTAACTCTTGGTGACAAAACCCAGGGCAAGAAGCCCAAGGTCTAAATCCTCAATATGTGCCAGCCAGAAGTATGAGGGTGACATTTGCACATTTGAATGGTGTTACATATTGAAATACATCAAGAATAAAGTGTTTGTGCCAGTGCACCAAAATAGCTGTGGAAATGTAATGGTGTACTCAGAAAGTTAATCAGAGACACATGGAAATCACAGATCCTTTTTAACTCCTGGCATGCCGTTGCACAGGCACTGTGGATGCCTCTGAAACAGCTCCCTCCACAACCTCACTTTTCACGTTCCCAAAGCCAGCAGGGCTGGGCACATTCAGCCGCTCTCCTCCCATGGGACACACGGCTGGAGCAAGACTGCTCCCGGGCAGCCGACAATCCCACCAAGGCGGCGTCCCGGCCGCAAGCACAGCGACAGGCGGCACTGCCAGCAAGGGGAGATGTGGCAGTCACGGCTTCCTCCGCTGAGCCAAGGGTGACATCTGCCGGGGCCGGCACCGCGGCACAGCAGGGACCGCGGCATCCCCAGCGCCGAGACGAGCCCGGCACCTGCCCTGCGCCCAGAGCTCTCACCTGGACAGCCCTTTCTGCAAACACACACAGCTACCAGCGCTTCAGAGGGATACAGGCACCCCCAGAGGTTCTAGGCAAACCGTATCAAACCCGGGCAGCACAAAAGCAGAGATTTTGCTTGTGTCAGGAAGAAAGGAGAACTGCCCACATCAGAGCTGAAGGAGACAAAAAGAGAAGTGAAGGAGCCAAAGCATTCACAGTAATCATAGAATTGTCAGGGTTAGAAGGGACCTCAAAGATCATTCGGTTCCAACCCCTCTGCCATGGCCAGAGACACCTCACACTAGATCAGGTTGCTCAGAGCCACATCCAGCCTGGCCTTAAAAACCCCCAGGGATGGGGCTTCCACCACCTCCCTGGGCAACCTGCTGCAGGGTCTCACCACCCTCATAGGACGAACTTCTTCCTAACATCCAATCTGAATCTACTCACTTCTAGTTTTGCTCCATTCCTCCCAGTCCTATCACTACCCTACATCCTAAAATGTCCCTCACCAGCTTGCTTGTAAGCCCCCCTCAGATACTGGAAGGCCCTAATAAGGTCTCCTCAGAGCCTTGCCTTCTCCAGAATGAACAGATCAAACTCTCTGTCTGTCTCCATAAATTTTTCCAACTGTCCCATAAGACTTATAGGAACAGAGATACCACACTAGAAGTGCAACAGAGAACATGCTCATGAGGGACAAACAAATCAAACCCCCCTCAACCAAAACATGTTCAAACATTGCTATCTTAGCAAGACAAAGAAAGATGCCGAGTACCTGGGCTTTAGAGCCAATATTTGATTGCAGCTTGGAAGGAAAAATCATAGGAACTGTTGATGTAATTACATCACCTACCTGACCAAATTTGCCAAAAGCATATGAAATTGTCCCAAGATAGGGCCTTGTACCACAGTGTCTAATGGCTGACCATAAGTAAGTCTCACCACTTCAGTGTTTCTTTCCCCTTCTGCACACAACATGCAGATACCCTTACAGTAATTCCAGATCTCCTCGTGAGACTGTCTGTGAATGAATGGAAGCCTATTTTATGTGAAATTATAATTTGGGACAGATATTCTGCAGTATTGGCTGATTCAGGAAGGGAGCTATAATGGAAATAATTAATGAGTCGCTAGCAGGGAAAGCCAATGCAATGCATTTGGGCGGGAGAGAGCTCCACAACAACACAGATCTGGCATTCACACACCAAGATTAAACTTGTGCAAGTCAGCTGAAAATGAGAGTGTTTACAGCCAGCACAGTGCTGCTCCTGAGCAAAGGCTACAGGAGGTCAACATCCAGAACTGTTCTGAAGAAAATCTCCAGAAATCTCAGGGGGAAACGCACCTTTGTGTAGCAAGAAACAGAGAGTTAGGTGTGCATTGTAGCATGGCTGAGGGTTCCTTACACTGGGAGCTCAGGCTGTGGTGGCTTTACAGAGTCGTTTCTGTGCGGCTCTACAGGACATGTGGGTACCACAGGTTTTGCAGCAGGGTTGGGGAGTACATTTTAGTTAATCCTGGAAATCACTCTCAGTCGTTTTCCTTCAGCACCAACCTCAGATGGATTGAATTCCCTGTGATTTTGAGATAGGAGGCTCCAGACAGACTCGGGTCACAAGCATTTCCCATTCTATTCCACCGTACTCACCCCCAGACCTCAGGGGAAAACAGGAAGAATGAGCGGGGGCCAAGAGGGAGATGAAATAATCTCCAAGGAAATAAGCCCTCAGCCGTTCATGTTGCAGCTCCCAACTTCACGTCCGTTGGTCTGCGGGAGGGGAAGAGCATAACCACAGAGCATTGCTGCCACCTTGTGCTGTGCGCAGTCTCTACAGTCGAGGCTTTGCTCTTCGCAGCCCCAGAACCCATTCGCAATATTCAATACAGAGGCTGAGAAAAAGGCTCCGCTCTCAGCCTGCAAAGGGCCTGCCGTTGCCTTTCGGATGGGTGCTCAGGCCAGGGAGCTCAGCGAGCCCTGCCCTGCTCTCCCCTGCCTGGGCCTTGTACCCCGCAGCCGCCCAGGCAGAGCGGAGGGGCCGAGTGCACTGCGAGGCACCAGCTGCCCCCGCTCCCTTGGGACCAAGAAACACCTTTATCGTCACCGTTCAGTGCTGTAAACTGCCACATACCTTTCATTTATTAAAGGAAGATGGTCACAAACTGCAGCATGGCCTGGCTCTCATTGCCCTGCTAGAGGGGAGGCAAGAAGCCTGTAATCGCTTTAATGAGGGGGGATTGATTCTGGCTGAAACTATGTCACCCAACTCAGCACCAGAGCTTACTTTACAAGGGCTGCCGGTCCAAAAGGGTTTGTGTTTGTGCTCAAGCATGCTTTGAATAAACCAATATTCTTACTGCTACATTGAATTCACAGAAAGGTGTTAGAAGCAGACCTCTGGCAGGCACAGACAGAACCTTTCCAGAGCAGGACCCATGCAATTTATTACAGGAGAAACCCAATAGTTCCTTCATAAGTGACACACAAAAGCCCACAAAGCAATAATAGAAAATGATAGATATTCTACAGAACGTTTGAACAATCCCTGAAAGCTTAATAGAGGAAGATTAGAAAATCCTGAAGGAGAGCAGAGTTTTTCACAAGCACACACTCGAGAAGAAAGGATGTCTGAACACGGCACTAATGCATTTTAACTGAACCATTTGTCTCATTGATATTTTTGACAGTTTTTTAAATTGCACTTGTTATCTACTTTTATCCCTGTCTCCAAGATCAATTTCAATTAAAAACTAAATCTAAAAGCACATGATTGTAATTTTGTGCTCCCCCAGCAGCTTAGCATTAACCTAAAAATTATGCCTTTGTCCAAAAATGCCAAAATATTTTCACGTGCTTTAAGTGTTAATTCAAACAAATGCTATTACAGCAATAGAAAGGCAGCTGGTGAGCCAGAACATAAAGGAAACCTCCTTAGAGAGAGATGAGCCTTCACTTCTGAACCACCTTTAAGGCCTGACAGGGTTTTTGGAATTTCTTATCTGCAAGTAGGTGTTGGAAAGCACCTTCTAAAGCCAGCTTTGTGGCTATCCTCTACAGTTCCTGCATCAGAAAATGCTCCACTATCAGAAAAGGCCTGAAGGTTCCTCTGCCCATTGCCACAAGAAGCCTCTCAGGATTGACAAGCCTCTCCTATAAATGTAAAATTCCTTTTATCTTGTCTGACCAAAGCATTGGCTCTAGTCAGATCTGTTCTTCATCCAAACAGATCCTGGGCTCCACTTCTTCTTTCGTAATACTAAAAAAAGCCAAACCACCAAACCAAACCCTAAACCTAGAAATTGTTGCAGAACTGTTTGATGTTTTCCTCCCCTCAATTCCCCTTCCTTGTTCTGTGCTAGACACTGACATTCAACAAGACTTCACATATAATCACACAGAACTTTTATTTTGGTTCTGTTACTTGTAACTTTTTACTTGTTCTGCTAATTCACCATTAATTCTTCTATTCCCTTCCCCTCCAGCATCAACACTGTCTTTTCCTCTTTTCCTTCTCCATATGCTGATGCTGTACTTCAGGGGAAAAAAGAAACAAAACCAACCAAAACACAACAACAACAACCAAAATACAAACAAAAAAAACCACTAAACCAACCAAACAAAAAAAAATCAAACAAAAAACCAGCAAAACAAAAACCACAAACAAACAAACAAACCCACCACCCCAGCATTTAGGTACATGAAGTTGAGCAAGTGAATCACAGTGGAGATTCTCATTCTAGTCCATGCTCAGCATCATTTGAAATGATAGAGAATGAAAAAAAACTCCACTGTGAATCAGTAAGAATGAAACCAAACCACGAAGCATCCTGCATCCCAGTCAGTCATGTCGTGGCTGCAGACTCTAACTGAAAGGGCAAACCTGTGCATGCCCCTGCCCAGTGCAAATCCATTTTCACAAAATCCTTCCAAAGCAGCAAGAAATTTCATTCTGCTCCAGCAAGACTTGGTCTCAAATGACCAAGTTACCCGAAGGCTGTTGAAATGTTTGCGGTCATCAAAAACCTCTAGCAGCTTGTTAACAAACATAACTCTCTCTTTTCACTTCTAATTGGGACTAGCAATAAGGTTGGAGCTCAGACCAGCAGGCTGTGCAAGGTAAGTGCATAGCTGTGGTGCCTTTCTCTCCTCTGTACACCGCAGCAGCTCTGCTGTGGAGACAGGCAGCCATTTTGCAGCCACTTCAATTACAGGCAGTCAGCAGAGTGACTCGTCTGCAGCATGCTCCCTGACAAAGATCCCCACATCGTTTCCACTCCAGAAGAAGTAATTCTGACAAAGCCTACAGACAGCCTTTGTGCATGGAGGGGGAAAAAAAAAAAAAATCCAGCATTACTGTTCATGTCCATCCTCTAGTGAACACGCAAAGCATATGTGTTGTGACAGCCACCCACGACAGGAGCTTGGCTCTTTCGCTGAGGCTGTCGGCGCTCATTGTTTGAGCTCTGGAGTCCTCCAGTTCAGTCCTGGAGCATGAGCCAAAGCTGGCTGCAACGCAGACATGGTGGAAATACCAGCAGACAGTCAATGGGCTGAAAAACTAATGCCTAACTCAGACGTATCCAGGGAAGACACAGCAGTTGGACCTCTCCAACGTACACCACAGCGCAACTTTCAAACAAAGGAATTAGGATTTTATCCTTGCCAGCCACAGAAGAGCAATTCTCAAAGTGGTGACACCTCTGACACAGCTGCTTCCTATCTGACACATCGTTGTGCTGTAGTACAAGCTCCAACTAATCTTTCTCATTATGGATCTCAATTTTACAGTATAACTATGGAGGCTCTATTCAGAAAGGTCGTTCTCATCTGAAATAAAACATTTGTCTCCTAAAGCAGAAGTAATTCATATTATTTTAGTTATGAATTAAGTGTGTTAATAGAATACTTCACCCTAATCCTGTTTTCTGAGAAGCATGGCTACTTACTGCCTCAAAATGAACTGTGTAATGAGAGTCATTTCAGCCAGCACCAGGCTCTGACAGGTTTTATGCAAACACCACAGATGTTGCAGTTAACATCCACAATCGATGATCTGATTAAGCCTGTGCTGAGTGGTACTGGAACATACTATGAATTAATTACCATCAGAAGGGTGAAGGGTTGAAGGTGATTAGAATTTAAATTTGTCATGTTTATACAAATAAATTGGGGTAAATGAATACACTGAAATGCTTCAGTGTTTAAAAATCAATTTGTTTCCAGAGAAAAGAATCCAAACTCTGGGCACAAAGCAGTAAACTCTAATATACACGATGCAGATTTCCAGTGCAAGACAACTTCCACTTTCCAGTTTCAGCTATTGTCATAAATTCATGAACAACTGCTTGCATGCAATCCTGAATTCCTGTTCAGTGGTATTATGGCATACAGAAGCAGACATTGTGCCAGTTGGTGTTACTGGGTGCAAGTGCAGAGAGGTGCTCAAGCCTGCACAGCTCCCAAATGACACAGGTCACACTGTCATCCTTGCAACTGTGAGGTACCACTCCATTCTGTCAGAGAAATGGAGAAAAAATGCCTATCCTCAAGTACCCAGAGCAAGAGATGAATAAACTATAATCACAAGTGATATCAGTTGAGATAGCAATTACAGGGTAGAATCAAAGAATGGTCTGGGCCAGAAGGGACCTCTAGAAGGTCATCCAGTCTGGCCCCCCTGCAGTCAGCAGGGACATCCTCCCTAGCCCAGGGCCCTATCAAGCCTCACCTTGAATGTCTCCAGGGAAGGGGCCCCAACCACCTCCCGGGGCAACCCATTCCAGTGCTCCACCGCTCTCACAGGAAAGAACTTGTTCCTAACATCCGATGTAAATCTGCTCTTCTCAAGCTTCTGTTCAGCTGCATTCACTTCAGTTTCAGCCAGCTAAGCAGGGCTAAAGCCACCCTCACATGTGAATGTGAGAATCTGTCTTAGCCTTAGGCACTGGAAATCAAGAGCAAAGAACTGAGCCCAGATTTTCACAGAATTAACCAGGTTGGGAAAGACCCTCAAGATCATCAAGTCCAGTAACAGTGTACTGAACTCATCTCCTCCTTCCTATCATCAGACTTGGAACTCAAACTACCATGAAGGAGTTATGGCTTTCTGGACCATGGACTTGTAGAATGTATTTCAGGGAGAGGACCCACCACTAATACTGTCTGCACATGAAAGAAACTAGTCAAGGCACCTTGAGGTGGCTACACTCCTGACATTATTTCATCAGCTGCTACAAAATCAGGTGGTTTTCTGGTATGCTCCATTCTTAGCAGAGAAGGGAATTGCTGATATAGAAGAACCCTAAAGGCCTATTCAAACATAAATTGTTTCTAAAGCTCTAATTCCTTGCAGTTTGGGATTGGCTTAGCTCAGCTTTGTCATTTTAAAGTGCTGAGGTTAGCCTGCACTATGCACTGCAATGCTGCCTGGAAGCCCTAGAAGTAGAACAGGTCCTTGCCTCAGGGTAGTCCCACTCAGACACCAGTTCTGCTAGAGTCATTGCAATGTGATGCTGCACACATGCTGATGAGCTCTGCTACCTGCCCTGGGACCACTGAGGAACAGCTCTGAGCTGGCTGGCATGGCCATTGAGCGTAATGCGATCATGTGAGCCCTTTTTGGGCAAAATTCTCTTAAGGGATTGCTGGAGCAGCCTTCCACCACCTGTGCTGTATGCCATTGCAAGTCCTCTGCTGGTTAATTTGGAGCAGAGAGTACCAGCTGCAGACAGATAACCACAAGAAATGATTTACTGTTCCAATTTTATATTTGGCCTAACTTAACAGCAAACACACAAACAGAGCAGGAACATGCACTCAGGTGCCATTCTTCCATGGGCAACTTCTTCATTTCATAACTGGATTAATGTCCCACTGACCTAATCTAAACACACAGAAACAGCCAGCAAACTCTTCTGCAGTCTCCCAGCCCTACACCGAGGCTATCAAGCAATCTGCCAGAAAAGGATAGAACCTGCAGAAAAATAAATTACATTTCAAAAAGAAGGAAAACACACTCTGGAGTGGCTCCTTGCAGCACAGGCATGTACTTTCTTCAGCCAGAGCTTAAAAGCCTGACCTCAAAAGCTGCTTTCATCTTTCAGAAAACACTTCCAAAACAACAACAAAACAGAAACAAAGAAAAAATACTAATAAAACCTACACAGCATTCCCCAGCTCTTCATTCCACATCCCACAGCTCCACGCAGAGCCTTAAACCCTTGCTCCCCATCTCACACGCTCCCCCCAGCCTGGTTTTCTTTAAACCCCACACACCTAATGCTTGCTAAGCAGCTTTCTGCCATCACTTCCCCTGGGGTGATAAACCCAACAACGCCCATGCTTGCTAAAGCTGCTCTTAGAACATAAACTGAAACTGCTGTTGAAGTTCCAGGACACTAAGGAGCTGTCTGTCCATCACTATCTAAGTTCCTCCCCACTTTACCCTTGCAGCAAGCACAGCTACTCCTTATGAAGACCCCCATCCCCATCTCAGCCTGCATCACCTGTGTTGACACAAGTAGCAACCACAAACAAAAGCTCAGAAACTTACATTTCTGACTTGCTCTCAAGTCAGACATATACAAAACCAGAATTGCAGTTAAGCTTTTCCTCCAGCTGCAGCTATCTGAGGAGCAAAGTCAAGCATTAATCTGGCAAGTCCAGACCTGCTTTCAAACACATTTTCCTTCACACTTCAGTCCTTATAGCTTGGCTAATAACACTCCTACACCAGCAATTTTTATCCTGTGGTTCTCATTCCTCTGAGAAGCAGGAGGAGGGACCACAAAGTATTCAGGAGAGATCCTCAAGAAGCGTCTGGGAAAAGCATCTTTTTGAACACCCCCAGAGCATCTTGCAGATGCAGATGTTTTATGGGATGCAGACCCATAAAATATCTCAGGCAAGTCCCCTGAAATTTGAATGGGAGGCTCCAAGAGCTGAGACTGAAATCTACTGTTCACCAAGTGTAAGGTCCTGCACCTGGGTAGGCACAAATCCAGGCTGGGTGGGGAATGGCTGAGAGCAGCCCTGAGGAAAAGGACCTGGGGGTCTGGGT
>VWYK01023929.1:2361-28455 GCA_013399775.1 Semnornis frantzii | reverse complement strand
ATTCTATGATTCTATGATTCTGTGATATTCCAATGTCCTTAGAGCAGCAGATTTACGACTCAAAAAGATCCAAGTTTTTTTACTGGCTCTGTCCTTGCAGCATAGTGATAGACAGGACTTGTCGTGGTGCTGTGCCTCAGTTTCTCCACCTGTAAAAAAGAGAAAATATTGCATCTGTTTTGTTTGGGCATTTTTTTAAGATTTAAAGCCCACCTGACAATAAATGTTATTTAAAAGGTATGTGTTGCTACTGCTCTGCCTCTTAAATTCACTTGCATAAACCTCTGCTCAGTATGTCAGGTAGTCACCTTGAATTCCTGAGTCTACTGTAATCAAACCCTGGGATTCAACACTGGCTGCTGCAGATCTATAAACCATCCTGTTTGACTACAGATAAATAAAGGCTGTTGAGTTGCTTTAGTGTTTACACATCAAGGGGGGGCACATCACAATATACTGTAAATATTAATGTAGCTGGTGACAGTTACACTCTTCTGAGTCATATGTTTGCAAGCAATTGACACACAAATCCCAGCAAACAGGACCACCCAAAAGCAGAACAGGAACAGAATGCAAAAAAAGCCTTGGTCAGAGAAGAAGGATAAGCCATGCTGCTGTTATAACACCACTGAGACAAAACCTTCCTAGCAGAACTACCCAGTCAGCACAGGAAGAGAAAGAGAAGATTTCATATACCCTGCATGTTGTCTGAATTATTTCTGCTGCTCCCAGCTGTTAAGCAGAGCTTGGTAGTGATCTAAACCCTGACCATCAGGGACACCTTATTAGTTCAAACCCTGAAGGATGTTGTTTCTTTGAGTAAATGTGCTAATTTGTTATTAATCATGCACAAGGTCTTGTAGTAGGACTTTGTGCTAGCTGCTGTCCAAAGACAAATTTCCTACCATTACCCTTGTTCCAGCAAACATATGACCACTGGGTTTGTAATTAAGGCTTTATAATTATATGTGTGCTTGAGATCTCAGCACAACTCTCCCATGTTACATGACCTGATCTTCACATGGCTTTGTTTTAAAAGCTTCATCTGTATTCCTGCTGCTTCGTGGAGGAATCCCACAAAGGAGCTTTTGTATATGCTTAGCGCTTCTAAAAATGCATGACTCCATCAGAAGCAGCCTCAGTTCTGCTCTGTGGAAGCATGACCCAAAGCCAGTTAGAAATCAGTAGGAGCTTCCCATTAGGTAGCTGGTTCCTTGAAAAGCCCTCGTACCTCCTTGATGAGTCATCTGCTCTTTCTTATGTTATGCACTAATTTTGTGCAGCAAAGGAACCCTGCTGCCACTTTCAATCCCTTGTGTTATGTTTCTTCGAGTTCTACCTTCCTGGAAGCTTCTGTTGCTTTTAAAATGTAAGTGCAAAAATCTGTTGTGACCTCATTCTCCCTTACTGACATCAGAGAAATCAAGGGAAATGAATAGTCTATGTCCTTCCTCCACCCATTGTTACTTCCCCCCAGTGCAAACATTTAATGCCCAGGCTTGCTCAAACATGCATGGTTTCAAGGTAGGAAGCTCTAGCTGAGCCTCTCAGAGGAAAGAGGACACAGGTCACAAGCTGCCTCAGCTATGAAGAGCCCAACTCGTGGTTATCATTCACTCTGCAGAGACTCTCTAGCCAGGTTTGTCTCCACACAGAGACAAACCCAGCAGGATTCCTTCAGCCAGAAGCATCCATCCTCAGCAAAACACTGAACGATGAAGGAGAAAGAGGAAGCACTCCAGGGAAAAAAAATAATCTTCTAAAACAGTGAGACTACAACTCTCATCCTAAACATTTAGTTTAACTTGGGCATGCTAAGCAAGACCTACAGTGGCACAGTGTCCTAGCATCAAAGACAGCACAACCTAGCCTGTGCCACACCTCACACAGCTGTGAACAGGGGCACAAAGGTGCTCACACTGTTCTGGGTAAGTCAATTAAGGGAAACAATTAAGAAAAATGTTACTATTTGAAAAAGAGGAGGCCTGTACACTGTTCCCAGGAAATGCTTGCACTTCAGCCTAACATTTGTTTTCATCCCGCGGCAGAATGAGTACTTAAAGTTTCAAACACTTCACTCAGTGCAGGAATTAGAAGCCAACTTCTCTCAAATGCATAGCAGTCTGAAGGCCCTCACCTGGCTGCAGCACTAGAAAGCCTACCACATTCTGTGGCAGCTGCTCTGGGTTTGGCCTGGGCAGCATCCTTGCTCTTCTGAACACCATTTCCCCCACAAGTGATACAGCATATTTGAAGCACAGGCCATTAATGTCACCCTGGGAAACAATTCTGATCATGGTAGCTCCATGGCCTGAACCAGACCCTTGGAGAGCTGACTCCTGACTTTAATCAATATAATCTGCAACTACATCTCTCTTCTCCTCAGACTACTTCCTTCCTAGGAATTCTGGATGTATACTTTAGCAACAAATATAAACACCAAGCTAAGCTATACCTCAGTCAGCCAGATAGGTCTTCTTGCCATTAATGAGAATTGCTTTCACATACAAATGCCTTTAGGATAAGTCCTAATGGTAACTCGTGGGTGAAGTAGCTACTATAGACATCTCAGAACCATATATAAATCCTCCATTTGAAAAACAAATTACTAAAGTGCACAATGTTATCTTTTTGCCTCCAGACAAAGGAATGAAGCAAAAAAAGGGGGAAGTCAAAATTGCTCCACACTTGCGTTTTACTCATTTTGATCATTTGCACTTCATGCTAAATCAATTTGTGCTGCTCCCATGAGGGTTCAGGAGTTCATATTTCCTTTCATCTAGAGACCAAATTCTTATCTAATTGTCCTGTACTGCCATCTCTCTCTGAAGCAGCGTTCCTCAGGGATGGCTTCAGGCAACTCAGCCTGTAACTGTTTAGCACAAGAGTAACCCAAACCTCTTTTATTTTTTTTTTTATTATTTAATGTCTCTTTGAAGTATTAAAGCTAAATGTTTCACACACGACACCAATACCAATTCTATCTTTACAGTAACCCCAATGGGTTAAACTTGAGCAGCTAAACGTTCTTATTCAGCAAGCTTTCACTGTGGGGTTGGTAGGAAGCCAGGAGCAGGGAATGGATGGATATCTGTGCTAGTAGCAAAACAGCAACTGAGCTTGCTAAATCAACACGAGTTCTACACAGCAATTAGCAGGATCAGCAACACCACACTGCTAGTAACATTTACAGGACTGCCAACAGAGGACTTGAGGAGGATTAAAAAAAAAATACAGAAACTGAAAATGCTTTTAAATACCACATTGTTCTCACTGAATACCAAAGGGCTCAAAACAAAGATTATGACAACCTAAGGCTGCTGCTCCTGCCCCACTGATGAGCTTACAAAATATTTGATTCCACACATTTGCTGATTTTGCTGGTGGAAGAGGTAATTTTTTCTTAGAGGATTCTTTGTTGCTCCTCCTCATTCACTTGCTGTATGGTGTGTGCCATTCCATTTATAGATACAAGAACATACTGCTTCATTAATGCAGAAATATCCTTGATCAGGAAAAGACTTTTAAAGAAGTAAAAAAAAAAAATCAATTCCAACCAGGAAAGCCTGATGAAGGACTGGAAATCTGTCAGATAGGCACAGAAACAAAGGTGAGCTAGGCCTTTAAAGGAATGCAGTGTGCTCCAAAGTTCAGCACCACTAACTCATACTGGGTGGCAAAGAAATAGCTACTTCTGGTTTACTTACCCAACTTATTTTAAGTCCCACTCTCTCACCAGAGATGATTCTTTTTCCATGTGCATTTTAAAGATCCACTCTTGTTTTCCTCAGATTGAGACTTTTCTGCCTTTGACTTGCACAAGACACTGCAGGGAAGCTTCCTAAAACACAGCAAGAAATCAGCAAAGAGGCTCTGATCACAAACCTCCTGAAGGGCTGGCTGGCAACATCCTAGGGGTAAAGTGGACCCCAACCCTTCACCATCCACCTTCTCACTGTGGAGAGCACTGAGGCTGATTCCCATCTGGACACATAGGTACTTCTGAGACAGCCCTATGTGCCCTGGGCTGCCCCAAAGGGTTTCTGACTGAGGAAAGAGCTGTGATGGAGCTGAGGACACTCAGGCACAACATCCTGGAGGCTACTCTCCCCATCAGCCATTTCAGCAATGGCATCAAGCATGGCCCTTGCCACAGGAGCGACCAATAGCTCCTGAGACCTAAGGTTTCATAAGGTAATTTGGCAAGGAGCCTCTGCAAGCATCTTCCCTGTCTCACATTAAACATCTCAGTAGGGCAGGTGAGAGCTAGAGGTCATTCCTGGGGGCACCAGCCTCCTTTGGGCACTGAAGAGATGAGGCAGGGCAGAGGGAAGGGCTATGGCTGGAAAAACCAAATGGTTCCCAGCACACTGGAATGAGACCATCGACCTCATTCCCTGATGGGAATTGGAGCAGGAAGAGAAATGGCCTTAGCTGGGGAAACTCAGCTCTTCCTCTCCCCACCAAGTCATTAAAATGAGTGTTTCTATCACTTTCAGAAAGTTCCCTAGAGAGGTGAGCTGCATTGCTTCCTCGTGCCTTGCCAGCAGAGGCTCAGCAGTGGATGCTGGAAGGGCAGGACTGACCTGCTTCAGCAGGTGAGTCACCTTTCAGTACCAATAAGGAAATAGGAATCCTGAGCTGGAAAATCATTGTTAGTCCAAGGCAATGCCAACTACATAGATAAGTGTGTTAGCTTTCATCTTTGGGGTTTCTTTAATGCTGTGGGTGGCTTTGTGTTAATAAACTCTTAACTAATCCTGCCTCAATAACCCCAATAAAACAAAATGGTGGAGAGGGAAAAGGTATAAGGCTGCAGCTGTTAGACAGGAGTTTGCAAACATTCAGAGATTAAAGCCTCACACCAGTAAAAAGCCTAAGGCAAACAAATTGCCTCAGCTTTGCCCTGCCAGTGCATAGGCCTGGCTTGTAGGAGTGGAGCTCTGGGAGCTGTAGATAGTGGAGGATGCTGAGCCCGCTGCTTGTGATCAGAAATGTTCTGTCCCTGAATCAAAGGGTTCATGGATAAAGCTAATTTGTGAGAGTTTCAGGCCAAATTCATCTAGCCCAAGGGACTTCTCCTTTTCTCCTGGTAATTTTAATCAATTAAATAGCACAGGCATTTTCCAAAATAAACAGCTCAGTTGCCTGACACAGCTTAGATGCAAATAAGGAAGAACTGCGCCGGGGCTGATACTATTCCTGCTTTTTCCTCTTTAATCTTGTTACTTGAAATCCAATTATGTAGAAAATTCTCAGATTGGGGATTTTTTTTTTTTTTAATCCAGTATTACAGGCAGTGTATGAAAAGCAACCATTGCTGTTGTTTCTAGTGCAGCATTTTATTTTGTTTTTTTTAATCTTCCACATCTGACTGCTGCTAGCCCTGATATAACTCAGAAGCTGTACAGGGAGCGCTAGTCTGAGACCTAGAGCTTGCAGAGGAATCCTTCAGCACCAATTAGATAGGTTTTCCTGAGGCTAGAAGCTGAAGGTCACCTCTTTCTTTCAAGATGGCCAGTAGTACTCTAAACAGAAATGGCATTTTCCTGGTGTTTTTCCATGGTAAGCACCAGGGTGAAGCAAACCTGAACACGGCACCCAAAATCAAACCTCCAGCGGGATGTCTTCACTGTGTGTTTTTTTGATCCCCGTGCTTCCATTTCCTGTGCCAATCACTCAGTCTAATTCTACAGAAACCACGCTCTGTAATGCTTATTGCCATTTGCACAACCCTGGAAGGAGAGTTGGGTTTTTTTTTCCCTTGCCTCTGAGCTATTCTTATATCACCAGGCCTTAACATTATTTTTCTGCTATAAAATGCAAAATTGAAATAAATGGTTGCTTTACACTGGTAGACATCACCCCCCCCAAACACTCTGTTTTTCTACTATTTCAGTTATTTTCAGAACACTTACGTAACAGGGAAGGAGGTGCTGTGAAAATTTCCTATTCCTCCAGTTGAGAATTCTGCTCCTACGTAATCTCTCTCATGTGCTGATTTTTTTCCATGCCTACCGTGACTCCTACAGTCTCTAGGCAGAAAATGCTGAACTGTGAATGACTTTTCTGCCCCTTCAGGGATTCTGGCAAGCCTGAGTAATGATCACTTCCATTCTGAAAACAGCTGCAGCGAGGAATGTATTGGATTGCTAAAGATTTTCCTGACTAATAATCCCTCTGCATTTCTTCTGTGTATGGCAGAGTGATGTTGCCATTTGTGCAGTGCAAAATGGTCTAGAGCTCAATAGCCCAGTGTGGAAGATAAAAAGCAGGGTAGGCTTTTATTGTCTGCATATGCAACACCTGTGTAACTTAGAGAGTATAAAAGATAGTCCTGAGACTTCATGCCAGCTATGAAAATAATAACTTTCAGTGGGGAAGCAAGGTAAATCAATGTTGCTTGCATTGGTTGGCAACTTGCTAATTTGTTCTAAACCAGGCACTAATATTTCACTTGAGAAGCTCTCTGCAAACATCTTTTTAAAGCCGGGAGAAGACACTGGCTCGGGAGTAGATCATTCCTCCATGTGCTTGTCTCCATAATTAGCTGCCTGTGAACTCTCCAGCTGTTTCATAAGGGTGTCAGGAAAGGCTCATGCATTATTTGCTCAGCCCAGGAGTTTAACTCCATTTTCAGGCATGGTTTTGAAAGAGGTTTTGTAGTGCTTATTAATGTGGCACACCCTTCAACAGGAGAAGAATTCCTCAATGGAGAAAAATGGTGAACATCCTTTAGCTTGGAATTAAACCTGGAAAAATGAAATGCATCAGAAAATCCCAAATGTAAACAGCTTTTAATGGTGACACTTGTGCCTCTTTTTCTCTGTGTTTGCTGAGAAAATAAATACAATAGACTCTGCCAAATCAAACTGTCAACATAATTCACCTACTTCACTTTTCCCCCATGGGTGAAGTATGAGCTACTGAGGTGACCTTTTATAAGCCAAGATGTTATAGAGCTCTGTTGCTACCTAGGTCATCTTTATGTGTCTAAGAGCATCTATCAGATTTTAAATTACTGGACTGAAACTCCCATCCCTGAAGCCAGGTAACTGAATACAATAAAATTCTGCTGGCTCTGTACAAAATGTTGGTCAGTTCAGTCTAATACACCTTTAAAAAGATTTCCAAATTCCTTCTCAGTGCCATTTGCAGGGAACATGAACTCATTTCACTGACATGATGCTTGCTTTTCATTTCAGCAGTTAGCAAGGCATTGCAGGTCCTTACTTCCATCAGCTTGGCAGTGCCAGTCATGAAGCCTCAAACTCCATCTCCTTTATTAAAAGGGGTTTGTGTTGTATTATTTTGTTTTCAAAGTGCAAAGTTGCAATGAATCATGTTTTGCCATCCTTAGGCAGACTAGGCCAATATTCCTCCAGGAACAGCCCTGGTGGCATCAGCAGAAATAAAGGGGATGCTGATTATCAGTAGAGCAATCTGAAACTTCGTTTGAGTTGGTTGTTCTGCTCTTCATCCCTGCTGAATAGTAAAACTTTAGCCCTCCTTTCCACGTGTTGAAGATTAGAAGTAACATATTATCAAATCATAAAGAGGCTGGGAAAGGGCTTGCTAGGTCATCTGATCTGTCATCATCTTCCAGAGAAGAATCATTGCTATTCTAATCACAAACCGTGGAGCACGATGGAAGCTCTGCAAAGATCTTCTGCAGTGTGAGGATGGGTATGTATCAGAGGCAGTTCTCTGGGGTCATGGCTGTCTTTCTAGCTATGAATTCTCCAGCTGCTTTTCCTCAGTTTGCTATCACATATACCACACCAATCACCTCATGTTTCTTAAGATAAAAGTGTCTCTGCTGTTCTGAGGCAAAGCTGTGAATCCTCTGGCAAGCAGTTAACCACTGACTCAGTGAAGTGGAAGTAAGCAGGCTGCTTACCAGTAAAGTAGAGAGGGTTTGCAGTCTGGACAAGTTGCACTGTTTGACCTTCAGCTTGGGTGGTCTGACCAGTCTGCCTGACTCCTGTTTAGTGTGTGGGAGTCGTGCAGTGCAGGATTATGCACATGTTTATCCCTGAAACCAAGGGAGTACATTAGTGAAACTGCATGCACAGCCCTGGCTAATAATGCCACTTCTGCTGGTGCCTGAGTCAACGACTCGAAAGGGATTATGTTTGTTGACTGAGAGCACATCTGGCTGCCATACAGCCATGCACTCCAGAGGTCTAATTCTGTCCTGATTTCCTCCCCATCCGGTTCGTGGCTGTAACTCTTCCAGATGTGCCACATGTTGATAAATATAAGGCTTTTATCAGTGAGCAAATTGGCAGAGAACTTGGTCTTCTATTTGTGCCTATAGAGTTTAATGGAAGTGATACAATTGGGTTTAGGAGGCTGAATACAAGCACTTGGCTGTATGCCCAGATCTGCAGTGTCACTACTTCTGGACCAGAGCATATAGCTATTGGAGTAAAGCTCTCCAACTCCATTGCTTTGTTTAAAGGAGTGTTTTCCTCTTTTAAAAGTTGGATTTGTAGGACAGAACAGTTGCACTGTAAAAATGCTCATGTCTCTGTGTGTATGTTTATAGAGAGAATAATAATGGGGGATAACCTTTTGGCCAATGAAAAACTTCATCCTTTTCCCCAGTGTTGAATGTTAGGGTTGCTCAGTCTTGCAATAAGAACAGAACCAGAGTCTAAAAGTGTCTCCTTTTGTTTTGTAGATAGAGAGTTTTGGAAGGTTTTCCAGTATCTGCACTTGTTTTTAGGAGTGATGCTACCCTTTTGCCACCTGTTTCTCTATATAATAGAAAGGAGCAGCATAAACTGTACTTTAAAAAACAGTCATGGCATGACAGCTCTTAACAAACATGCATAAAATTCCTGTTTCCACTCTCAGATGGCTCAGAGAAGTAGGGGCAGTTCTAGTGCTACATTTTTTAATTACTGTGTGCAGTTCTGGAGCCCTCAGCACAGGAAGGAGCAGGTCCAGAGGAGGCCACAAAGATGCTCAGAGGGCTGCAGCAGCTCGGCTATGAGGACAGGCTACAAGAGTTGGGGCTCTGCAGCCTGGAGAAGAGAAGGCTTCCAGGAGACCTTAGAGTAGCCTTCCAGGATCTGAAGGGGGCTCCAGGAAGGCTGGGGAGGGACTATTGACAAGGTCTGGGAATTGCAGGACAAGGGGAATGGGTTTGAGCTGGCAGGAGTTAGGGTTATAAATGTAATTCAACTGATTTAGTGAGCATGATCCAAAAGAATGATAATGAAACTTGGAGTCATGCTTCTGAGTTTATATTTAGGTGATGACAATTATTAACTTTTCTACCATCTTCCTGTCTGTAAACCAGGGGTAGTTATGTTTATACCTTTCCAACAAAAGCTTTGAGCTGCTTAATTACAACATTGAACACGACAGCTGTTAATGTGGGTGCTGCATCATTAATTCTCTAATTGCAGCTTTCTTTAAAATTTCATAGGGTCCCAAATTTGATAAATCACCTTTAAATATCTTGTGAGGGATATTCCAGTAAGTCCACAATGTTTGCTTTTTATTTGTTGGTTTGTTTGGCTTTTGTTTTTTAATGTCAGCAATTTACAACTATGTTGTAACTAATTTCTCCACTGTAATGTCCTTATGCTGAACAGACTCATTCTTCAAATACCAGGCTCAGCAAGCTCCTGAAGTAGTTTAAAATACACAGTTTCCTACTTGGAATGAAACACAGCTCTCTGGTATCTTAAAAATACATGTTGGAAGACTCAGAGCTTGTTCTTTTACTTATTCACTTTGTTCCAGTGAGACTTTGCCCTTTGTTGGTTTTCTTCTGTTAAAGAATCACAGAATATCTCAGGCTGGAAGAGACCCATCTTGTCATGGACACAGCAGAATAAATGACAGTGACATATACTTGGCCAATTCTGGGCAACCAGGGAGTTGGTGTAGTGGTTGGTATATCTACAAGCCAAGTGCTGCTGCAGGAGATGCAAGGACATTCATTGTCTGTAGTTTAGGTCATCTACTTTTTGCACAGCTACAGACAAACTTGTGTAAAGAGAGCAAAGCATAAAGATCCTGATTCTAAAGAGAACCTAATGTCTTCAAAGCTCTTTCTCATCAGCAAGTTGTAAAGGTATGAGCTATAGATGGGCAGTCAGATGGCTGTTCAGAATTACAAAGGCAGTGGTTCTAAATGTCCTTTCCACTACCTGGAGTTTGGTTTAATTCCCCTGACCTCACTGGAGCTAACTGTGTGTGAACCACTGTAGAGCAGCAGAGAATCCTGTCTGCACAGATTTTGCAGCATTCTAAATGGTATTTAATGCAATGATAGCTGTGGCCTTCCCCAGTGAGCATGTCAGATACAGGGTAACAGTACTCACTTGAACTTGGGTCATTAGCTATCTAACCAACCTTGTGTATTTGCAGAGTCAGGATTCTGATCGTCATGACCAGAACCTCTGTCCATGCATACTGTGCTGAGAACAGGTTGCCTAGGGAGGTTGTGGCTGCCCTCTCCCTGGAGGTGTTCAAGGCCAGATTGGAGGAGGCCTTGACTGACCTGTGCTAGTGGGAGGTGTCCCTGCCTATGGCAGAGGGTTGGAACTGGATGATCTTTGAGGTCCCTTCCAACCTTACCATTCTGTGATTCTATGATTCAGCTGCAACCACAGAGCAAGTTCTCCCCTTGCTGCTCTACATACTTAACTAATACTTTGTTCCTTTGTTCAAGACGTGAGCTCCACATGACAGCTTTAACAATCTGTCCTCTGACATGAGCTCCACATGACAGCTTCAACAATCTGTCCTCTGACATGAGCCATGATACATTTTACAATAGCAAATATACTCAGGGTTCCCAGAAAGGATCCTCTTTTAGCTCTGAGATTAATATTTCCTTAATAAATAGGACTGTTTTCCACAGCTACACTGCAATAGGCCACAGCTGTGTCTCTGCAAGGAGAGAAGAAAATAGGAGGTTCCTCTCCTGTCCTGCTCTGACCTGCTTGTTTCCAGCTAGCATTTAACAGCTTCTTAGATCTAAGAACTCCTTTGGAGACACAAAGTGGATCAGGCAAATAATTTCAATACTTGATTTCTAATGTCTTGATTCATCTTAATCAGAAGTGCAGCCCAACCCAATATTTACTTTCTAATCCAAACTGCCTGCTTTTCTGCAAAATGCTTATGATTAGCTCTGTATTTGTAGTATTTGTTGTATCCTCTTAAAGTAATACAGACAAATACACCTAATAAAAAGTGATCTGCAAAGAATTTGGTTGGTGGCACTCATGCTGCTCAAACTAATGATGCTTTGGGCTTCTCTGTGTTTACAGTGAGGACAAGCTAGCTTTCATGGATGCTGACTTGATCTAATCATTTAAATCTTTGTAGGCAGCAGTGAACTGTGCTACTTCAGTTCGTGCAGGTGAAACTTCGCAGCCAAATTCTGGCTGCTGAATGCTTTCTGTCATTTTTCAATAGACAAAAGGTCCAACTCTGCTCAGAGTTAGTGAACACTCCCTGTAATGAATCTTTTGTCAGGGGACAATGTGTTTTCAAGAGACTCCTTCAGGGAAGGAGGCAGGTTGCTTTCAAGTAAGGCAGGGGCTCATCAGCTGAGGGCACTGCAGAAGGTGGTGTATTTTCTGCACAGATAACTAGGAAGGTGCACTGCAGTATGGATCTTTGCTTCCTTGTGCAGAGCAAAGATAAGTCTCCTGGCCTCTGCTGTGCCCAAATAAGCTGCCAAACCTGATGAATGGCAAAGCTTTGTATCTTGGAATCAAGAAAAGCACAGAGGTGAACCCTGCAAATGTTCTGTTCTGAATGCACTTGAATTATCAGCTGTAGCCTAACAGCAGCTGAGCACGTGGCTCACCCTTCAGAATCCAGCCTTCTGAATCAAAGCCAAGGATGTAGCTGTGGATGTGCCAGTCAGATGGCTTATCTTGCTTAGAAAAGGGATGTCAGTGGCAGCATGTGCTTCTGATGGTTTGGAGTTGTTTTTTAAGGAGGAATGCAGCAAATATCTGGCTATAGTCCTGCTCTTGTGTAAAGAATTAAACAACAGGGATGCTTCTCAAAGTACCTCTGTGCTCCAGAAGAGCTGTGTTCCTGACAGTATTTGTGTTCTCAGGAGTGCTGTTCCTGACAGTATTTGTGTGTTCTCAGGAGTGCTGTTCCTGACAGTATTTGTGTTCTCAGGAGTGCTGTTCCTGACAGTATTTGTGTTCTCTGGAGTGCTGTTCCTGACAGTATTTGTGTTCTCTGGCGTGCTGTTCCTGATAGTATTTGTGTTCTCTGGAGTGCTGTTCCTGACAGTATTTGTGTTCTCTGGAGTGCTGTTCCTGACAGTATTTGTGTTCTCTGGAGTGCTGTTCCTGACAGTATTTGTGTTCTCTGGAGTGCTGTTCCTGACAGTATTTGTGTTCTCTGGAGTGCTGTTCCTGACAGTATTTGTGTTCTCTGGAGTGCTGTTCCTGACAGTATTTGTGTTCTCTGGAGTGCTGTTCCTGACAGTATTTGTGTTCTCTGGAGTGCTGTTCCTGACAGTATTTGTGTTCTCTGGAGTGCTGTTCCTGACAGTATTTGTGTTCTCTGGAGTGCTGTTCCTGACAGTATTTGTGTTCTCTGGAGTGCTGTTCCTGACAGTATTTGTGTTCTCTGGAGTGCTGTTCCTGACAGTATTTGTGTTCTCTGGAGTGCTGTTCCTGACAGTATTTGTGTTCTCTGGAGTGCTGTTCCTGACAGTATTTGTGTTCTCTGGAGTGCTGTTCCTGACAGTATTTGTGTTCTCTGGAGTGCTGTTCCTGACAGTATTTGTGTTCTCTGGAGTGCTGTTCCTGACAGTATTTGTGTTCTCTGGAGTGCTGTTCCTGACAGTATTTGTGTTCTCTGGAGTGCTGTTCCTGACAGTATTTGTGTTCTCTGGAGTGCTGTTCCTGACAGTATTTGTGTTCTCTGGAGTGCTGTTCCTGACAGTATTTGTGTTCTCAGGAGTGCCTCTGGCTACTGATTGTGCAGAAGCAGTAGTTTGGTGAGCAGGTATTAATGGGAGAAAAACTAGGAACTGCAAATGCATCCCCCTGGGTCCTCTAAGGACACTCAAACAAGAAGCAGAAGAGAGAAGCTTGCAACGAGTCAGAGATCATCAGGAATATACAGAAGGCCTCAAGGTTAAACAGCTTTGGGTGTTCAGTGTCACACTTGACTCCTTTTCAGGTAGAGTAGGAGGAAATATAACAGTAATTCCTGGGCTTTGCTGTATGTTGAGGGCACAACCTGGAATGTTCTCTACCTGAAAGGTAAAGAGAGTGGAATAAGTTTGCTGATTTAGTGCTACCATTAAGAATAAGAAATTAATAGCTGAATTAAAGACCTTCATAACTTTTATTTCGAGGTCTGCGTATGGTAAATTATCCCAAGGACCTTAAAGAAGACATGAAAGAAGAAACCTTACATCAGTTTTCCAAAGACAACAGCAGAGAGGTAACACTGTGCACACTTGGCTCTGAGGCTCACAGCTCTGTTACTTCAGGAGCACTGTGCCATGAAAAGAAGGTACTGCATTTCTGACCCAAGTGGCCAGTACTTTGCACATAATCTCTTGCCTCCCTGTTGCTGCCTGTGAGTCTTATCTTATGAACATGAGCTGTCCTTAAAATTATTTAGTGTTGTGTTAGTGTTCTCTTTTTATAGCCCTCTTGTCCCTCTTCCTAACTTGAGTTTGGTCTATCCCACTTAAACACTTCCATGTTCACACCTCACTGAAGTGTATGCTGCATGTCCCACGTTTCACTGTGCACAGCCCTCTGCCTGTTGCCCCTACATTAACTCTTGCTACTCTTTGCAGTGACGAGGTACACTCTTTGTAGTGTGAGGTACTACTCTAAGTGTGGAAGGAGAGGATAAAACTGGGAGCTGGAGCTCTGCTTTGTGTTTCTGTGTATGCTGCTAGCTGACAGGCAACTTCAATGTGGTCATTTAACTGGTAAGCATATTGAACCAAAGGGACAGCCTCTTCAGTGGCTTCAGCTCTCTGCTCCATTGCTGCAGTTTTGCAGGGGAGGTGCTTATTTTTCAGCTGTTCAGCCTTGTTCATACCTGCTGGAGAAGACTGGAGGTCAGCTCATTTGGACTGATTAAACCTTACAGGTGGGAGAGGTCAAGCTGTACCCTGAAAGGGAGAGAGATGCTTTTTTCACCTTGATTTCAGCCCCATTTGGTAAGAGAAGCTGGCTGATCACACAAGTGCCCCAGAGCATGCCTCTCAAAATGAAGATCATCTTCTTGGTGAGATTGTCTTCATTTAGTAAATTAAAACTTATCACCCACACCCCAGGGCATAGAAGAGATGGCCTCTTCTGTTAATGATTTTGTTGATTACAAGAACTTGTATTTAATTGCAGTGTGCATGACTGGTAGGTTCCAGGCAAAGAGTGTGTCATGGGAGAAATGCAGGGAAGTGAGTTTCTTCTGCCAATAGGTCAGGCTTTTTTTTTTTTTTCTTCTCCTTTCCATTCCTCCCTGTATGTTCTGTATGCATATTAATCAATGCAGGCAATCTTTAATTAGAGGCAAATGGTACTCACTGCTTCCCAAATCAATCTGTCTTCTAAAGCAGCTGCTAGCATATAAGGAAAATGTGAGGAGCAAAGTGGGAAAAGCTCTGCTTTGCACTGAAGTCATCTTCACTTCCTGGCAGATTCTCACCTGGTCTTTTAAGCAGGTAGCTTTCAAAGGAAAGAAAAAAAAAAATTCCTAACTCTGTAAAACAAAGAGTCCATTTACAGCCATTTATTTGTTTGTTGGTTGGTTGGTTTTAATGGGGAGAGACAAGGACCAAACACATCAGTGAAATGTCTTTCAGAGGAGAGTTTTCAATACACCTACCAGTGAATGCAGGTGTGTGAATGCACAGTGAGCTGCACTGTGGCCAAGTTACTTTGACACTGAGTGTGTGACTGTGCAGGGGACCTGAAATGGGAAGCTCATGACTCTTAGTTCCACTGCCCTGCAGCAGCTGGCTGTTGCCATCTAAAATTGTGTTAGCCTGGTGCAGCTCCCTCAGCTCCTGCACAAAGCTTGGTGGGGTACAGAATGCTGAAGCTGCATGTGCAGGCACCTTGTATGTTTTAGATGGAAAAGAACACCCTAATCACCCTGAGGGAATTAACTTGTTTGGGATTTAACTGGGACAGCAAGAAACATGTAGATGTGTGATAACGAATAGACACTCTGCTATTTACAAATGTGAAGGACTGCAGGGGGGTTTAGGGGGTTAGTACTTCTGATGTTCTGGATTCTATAAGTCTTCATTCCCTGGAAATCCTTTCCCATGAGCTGATAGCTATTTTAAAATTCAGAGATGGCTTTCAGGGGTTGAGATGTTTACTTTGGGTGAATGTTTCCTCTGTAAATTGAAGGAGTGTGAGCCTTAACAATGAAATGCTCATTCTGAAAGCAGGAAGGCTTCCCAGTTCAGGTTTCCCACAGTGCTGTATATAGGATGCTTTGCAACATGAGGATAAACACTGTGACAGTTTTGAACATACATCAAAACCTCTGTAAGCTTGCCTAATATTTTTTTTTTTCATTTCAACTGTCATAGCTCAATATGGGATGTGTTTTTGCAAGGAAAAACATCCCATCAGCTACCTGGTTTTTAAAGTTCTGGTATCTGAAAAAGAAATGAAACCCAGCTTATTCAGACTCTCTATGCCTTATTTCACTAGTCAGATGATTTTTAAACACGAATCCTGAATCAAAACCACCTGGATATTAAAAAAAAATAATAAAATAAAGGTGGGTGAGGGGGAAATTTGGCAGCAACTAAAATCACTGTCTGGTTTAGCTTTAAATTTGATACTCTCAGCAATATCCAAAAATCACTGCATTAAAGCCTAGTTGGTGTCCCACATTTAGTCTCCATGCAGAAGGTGGATGGTTTGTACCCCTGCAGTGCTCCCCTGCACTTTGGGCAATAGGATGCACCTAAGGACACGACAGGTAAGAGCTTGCCTTACCAGGTCAGTAGAGTCAGATCCCTTCAATGTATCTCCCCTTGCACTGGGGAACTGAACATAGACAAAGGTAAAAGGGTTTGTTTGTCTTCTGCTGATAGCAATTTGTATGGCTGCACTGTCTTCACTGGGCACCAGGTTACAGTGTTTTATTGTCCTGCACCAGTTTCCCTAGATGATGGCCACAAAGATGATCCAAGGGCTGGAACACCTCTGCTATGAGGATAGTCTGAGGGAGCTGGGATTGCTCAGCCTAGAGAACAAGAGACTGCAAGGCAATCTCATAGCTGCCTTCCTCTACATGAAGGGATCCCACAGGAAGGCTGCAGAGGGACTTTTCATAAGGATGTCTAGGACAAGGGGTTTTAAGCTGAGGGAAAGTAGGTTTAAAATGGATCTTAGGAAGAAGTTCTTCAGTAACAGGGTGGTGGGACTCTGGAATAGGTGGAATAGGAATAGCTGCCCAGGAAGGTTTTGGATGCCTCCTCCCTAGGAGGGTTCCAGGCCAGGTTGGATGAGGCCTTGAGCAGCCAAATCTAGTTGAGAGGCAACCCTGCCCACGGCAGGGAGGTTGGAGTAGATGAGCTCTGAGGTTCCTTCCAACCTGAGCCATTCTGTGATTCCATGATTCTCCAAAATAATTCTAGCTTCAAAGTACAATGTGATTTTGCCTAGATTAACAAGAGACTCAGTCTGTGCACAGACATGCACAACTTCTTTCCAAACATTTATTTATCTCTGCATTTTTCCTGACCAGCACCTGTTAGAGCAGAGTGCATTTGCACCTGAGGTTTTTTCTTCACTGAGATACCCAGGGCAGTGCAACTGGCTACGTGACATGATGAAATGCTTATTTAATAGTATGTGTATGTGTGCACATATATATGTAGGTATACACACAGAATAAAGGCCTGAGG
Source organism: Semnornis frantzii (assembly GCA_013399775.1). Taxonomy (NCBI): domain Eukaryota; kingdom Metazoa; phylum Chordata; class Aves; order Piciformes; family Ramphastidae; genus Semnornis; species Semnornis frantzii. Next base: position 11,552 of record VWYK01023929.1, on the reverse strand, counting down.
AAAAGGGTGGAGAGTGCTGAGATGTCTTTGACCAAGACCTGAGGAAGATATTAACTGTTGTCTATTGTCCCTGGTGGTTGTAACATCCTCCCAGTTTGCACTGTGCATAAGTTACACATGGCCAAGGGGTATCAGATGTAACTCTGCACCTTCTTCCCTATTCATCATGCCTTCCTCTGGCCCTGAGTCTTCACTCACCAGTTCCCTTCCTTCAGAGTTAAATTGACTAAAGTGATTTACCTGGCAAAACACAGTCATAGTGCTGCCATCAAAAGGGTGGCAAGCAAGCAGTTCAGGGAACTTGCAGTGATGTTTTGCTGCACTGACAGCTGATATGACAATCTGATGCATTATAAATGCACACTTCAGAAGAGTACTTAATCCTAGCATAGAAGGATGCAAGAACAGCTCAGCTCAAACATGACAAATGAGGACCTGTGGATCAGAGCAGTGATGTGTTTTAATACTACTGCTATCATTTTAAGGTGAGTAGGAAGAGGCCTGTGGCTTAATGTGTGTAAGGGATTTGGCAAGAGGGCAAAAAGGCAAAGAGGCTATGAAGTTGTCCTTCCTGCAGGAAACACTATCTGAGTCCACTAAGTGGATCCCAGAGGCAGATTGACACAGCTCACTGTAAACATGGGAGATCTCAGAGTCATGGAATCATAGAATTAACCAGCTTGGAAAAGACCTCTAAGATCGTCCAGTCCAACCTATCACCTAACCCTTCTAATTAACTAACCCATGGCACTAAGTGCCTCATCCAGTCTCCTCTTAAACACCTCCAGGGATGGGGACTCTCCCCAGGCAGCCCATTCCAATGGGCAAAAATCAGGAAAACCTTTGTAGGTTAAAATGCCAACGGAACATTTCTCCAAGTCAGTTGTTAAACCATCTGATGCACAACCCAAGGGAGCTTGAGTCAGACCTTTGAAAAACATCCAGCCCCGTTCTGGGTTAACCTAGCAGACAATGTTTTAGGCATCAAAACTGCAGGAGCTGTCACTGAATAACATTTGTCTCTATGCCAAGCTGCTTCTCCCTGCCCTAGAATACTGTAGAGGGATTGGGATCTCTGGTCTAGCAGTTGTTTACAACCATTTGTTCCTGCTAGACTGTGTTTTAGCTCCCTAGCAGGAGCTGATGATTGATATTAATGTGAAATACATGCCTGCTAATCTAAGTCAGCCAACCCATACCAAACCCAGGGTCACCACCATGACCATTATCACTAATGCTCTGAGGGGAAATGCTGCTAATGTGAATAATCTTATAATGAATAGTCTTTTTAATAGCCTCTGGTTCTGTATCTCATCCAGAAGGCAAGCACGTGCTCTGAGAAATTAAAGGACTCCTCAGCTCTTGTGAAGGACGTGTTGCAGAAGCTTGCAAGCTGCACATCCAACATTAAGCAGGCTTCCTTAAAAATTCTAGATTAGTAACCTTTGCTTTTACATCTTCTGGCCCTTATCTGACTGCACAGGGCATTGTGCCTTCTCTACCATTCATCTGCGATGCAGTGGTCATGATCTTTGTCACTGAGAGATCTGCAGCAGTAAGAGCAAGAACCTTTATAGCTTAAAATGAAATAATACATACCCTAGCTGGAAGCTAAGGTGCACTCACATCATCTGTGCACCAAACACAGAAGGAAGTAGCAGTGCATGTTCAACTAGGGGGTTACAGCACTGCCTCCCCCTCTTTAAACATTGAGAGAATTGAAATTGAGGCTAAGGCAAGTATTGTGTGCCTTACTGCAGGTTTTCCAGGTAATGCTCTCCTTGTGTTTGATTCATTTGCTTATTAGCTTGCTTTACAAAACTGCTGCACATTGATCGTTCTGAGAAAGTCCCTCCAGATACACTGAGGATGAATCTGCTGCAGCTAACACTCAGGCCATTGCGGCAGCTAACACTCAGGCCATTGCGGCAGCTAACACTCAGGCCATTGCTGCAGCTAACACTCAGGCCACTGCTGCAGCTAACACTCAGGCCGTTGCTGCAGCCAACACTCAGGCCACTGCTGCAGCTAACACTCAGGCCCCTGCTACAGCTAACACTCAGGCCATTGCTGCAGCTAACACTCAGGCCATTGCTGCAGCTAGCACTCAGGCCATTGCTGCAGCTAACACTCAGGCCATTGCCGCAGCTAACACTCAGGCCATTGCTGCAGCTAACACTCAGGCCACTGCTGCAGCTAGCACTCAGGCCATTGCTGCAGCTAGCACTCAGGCCATTGCCGCAGCTAACACTCAGGCCATTGCGGCAGCTAACACTCAGGCCATTGCTGCAGCTAACACTCAGGCCCCTGCTACAGCTAACACTCAGGCCATTGCTGCAGCTAACACTCAGGCCCCTGCTACAGCTAACACTCAGGCCATTGCTGCAGCTAACACTCAGGCCATTGCTGCAGCTAACACTCAGGCCATTGCTGCAGCTAGCACTCAGGCCATTGCTGCAGCTAACACTCAGGCCATTGCTGCAGCTAACACTCAGGCCATTGCTGCAGCTAACACTCAGGCCATTGCTGCAGCTAGCACTCAGGCCATTGCTGCAGCTAGCACTCAGGCCACTACTGCCTTATGGTAATTTGCAGCTCCAAGATACTAAAAATCTTTTTAATGAGTCTTGTGCTAATAAAAATAATATTAATAATAGTGCATTGCAGTCAGGGTCTGAATTTCACTCCTGGCTGGGGAACACAAGTGAATCTGAGGTTTGAGGCTGGAATTTAGCTGTTCCTTGGCATTTGCTGCAATTGGCATGACCTCCTCATATGAAGGGTAGAGGGAAGAGGAAAATCAGATTATGGATGGCAGGAAGGGACTTATGAGTGAGACTGGCAATTTAAAAAGAAGAGCTTCAGGTCTATTTGTCTACCTTTATGAACCAACATTTTGCTTCATTAGTACCACTGCACTTCATCTCCCCACCTCTACAGAGTCTGCCGGGTTTGGCCCTGGAATTAATGACAAATATCAGTGTACCATCCTCAGGCCAAAAGATCATCCACAGGTTCTGGGAATAAAAACTGAATAAAACAAAGAAGTGAATAAAAATTTCACAAAACAAATTATTTACAGGAGTTGTTCCCCCCCAGCAAGTGGGGCAAGTCCTGCTCTGAATTTATGCTGAACTCAATAAAGCAGCCAGAATGTTGTGGACAGAGAAACACTTACACAGCTTATGGAGGAAAATTTAGCATGAAAAATTCCTCAAGAGGTTGTTTGTCATTGTTCATTTTGGAAGTTCCCGCAGCTTCAGGTTTGTGGAGGGGGTGAGAAGATACTGGGGATAAACCTTCATGTTTCTCTTCTTCTGTGCTTGTCAGAGTACCACACCAGTCACATAGGAGGTAGATGCAAAGCCTCCATTCAAAGTATTCTCTGACTTGCCTTGCCTAGCTTTACCTCAGCCTATGCAAACCTGGCTTTCCCTTGCTGTTAGAATATAGAATCATAGAATTGTCAGGGCTGGAAGGGACCTCAAGGATCATGTAGCTCCAGCCCCCCTGCCATGGGCAGGGACACCTCCCACTAGTTCAGGTTGCTCAGAGCCACATCCAGCCTGGCCTTAAACACCTTCAGGGATGAGGCTTCCACCACCTCCCTGGGTAACCTGTTCCAATGTCTCACCAGCCTCATGGGGAAGAACTTCTTCCTACCATCCAATCTGAATCTCCCCACTTCTAGTTTTGCTTCATTCCCCCCAGTCCTAGCACTGCCTGACAGCCTCAAAAGTCCTTCAGCAGCTTGCTTGTATGTACACATGCCAGTGTGTTTTATGGGTTAGGTAAGTTCTTGTCAGGGTGCATGTTTGGGGGGGTTTGGGGGTTGGTTGGGGTTTTTTTGGTGTTTTTTGTTGGTTGTTTTTTTGTTTTTGGAGGGGGAAGTGTTCTTGGGTTTGGTTTTGTTTTGTTTTTCTTCTTCAGTTCTTCCAGAATCCATAAGAGATAACCAAAGGATACTTCAGATCTTGCTGTCTGCCCCAGTAGGTCTATTGTTCTGTTAGTTAGAAATGAGACTAATTGAAATCCATAGCAGTTTAATTTTTAATGAGGTGCCCTGTGTGACTGATTATTTTTAATAGTTGCTTTACAATCCTCTGGGAAATCCTGATTTTTTTTAACTACATTTGTAGGAAAAGATTTTCATGTGAGAATGAAGAATTTGTAGGATTCAAGTCTTAGATCTGAAAATTTAATTTTTTAAGCTAATTTTTTTTTAAATGATGATGATCTCATAAATTTAATTTTTTAAGCTAATTTTTTTTTTAATGATGATGATCTCATAATTAATCTTAGTGATTGCTTTCTGAACCCACAGCAGTGTTTTCCCAAGATCCTGAAGTGGGTCTTACTAAACAGTAATCACTGCACAGCCTCTTTCATAGCCTTTTGTGGCAAACAAAACCTAAGATCTAAACTGTGGAGACTCACACAATCATCAGTGCTTGGAGGGAGGCAATAAGGCCTTACCTTCTATTCTACCTAACCTTTCTATTTCTTAATATCCATACAAGCTTTGGCAAGTTAGTTTTCCATGGGACTTTTCATCTGAATTTACTTGAGGATCTAACTGAAGTAGAACAGAAGTAGTGGGAACCAGATGTGCAACCAGGGCTGAAGCATCTCAGCTCAACAAACTGCCCAAGTCAATCAATGCTACTCGAAAACAATTTTCCCATCACCTCATAATGATGAGATTATGTCCATACCCATATCCAAATGGCATCAGAGGCTGCCATGGCAATCTTCATATGAAATCAGGTTTGATGTAGAGCTAACTTTTTTCCCACTCAGTTAAGAAGGATTATGGACTAGATTTGGATATTTCCCAGATCCCTCGAATTCTACTTTGTCAAGAGTGGCATTGATTTGAAGAGATTATTCCACTTAATCCCCATGAAATGTGTTCTTCCACCCAAACAGTACATTCCTAGGGAAGGTTCAAGGGGATCCTTTTAGGTTAGTTTGCAGCCACACAGAAAATGCAGAAACTCTGCATAGGTGTGTTTAATGAATCATTTTTTGTATGTCAGCAACAAAAGAAGGGATGATTTGTGTAATCTTCGCATGTCAGCATAGCTGTCAGGGGCCTAGGATGCCAGTCTAGGATGTCTTCCTGCCTACTACCTCTGGCAGGAATTTACACACTCTTAGAAGCACAGGAAGCTTGTTTGCTTCACCCATCTCTTCCACCCAGCCTCGCAGACCCAGAACTCTCCCTGCCACCTGTGGCTGTGGTCTGAGTGCACCTCACCATTGCACTGCGGCAGTGGCTTTGCAGAGCTCCTCTCTGCACATGCTCTTTTGGAAGATTTATCCTCAATTCCAAGGCTTAAGGCAGGCTTTAGTGCTTGGGAAAAAACATACAAGAAAATACTTGTTTGAGTGGCAAGGATAGGGATCAACATCCAATGGAAAGTTTGTTACATGGGAAAAAATGAAGCCTGACTCTTTTTTTTTTTCCCCTTTTTTCTCTTTTCTGTCTGCTTTTTCTTTTTTTTCATGTGAGTTAGACAGAAATATTTGCATCTACAGCAAATATCTGGACACTCAGGACACTTGGCTAAGGTAGATTTTTTTTTTCACTGTGAGTAGATCTTGATCTAGATCCCACTCTACCCAGTCAACAGAAAATTCATTTTCTGAGTAAAGCTTATCTATATGAAACTACTCTCTGCATATTCCTGTCTTGCTATGGATATGACCTTTTTTTATTGTTGTTTTGCCTGATTAGTCATCTCTGAGGTTTTTTTAATTGAAATAAAACTAATAAATAACAATTAAATGTGGTGCAAAACTTGAGTGGTCAACTGCCCTGTGCCTGGGCTCTATATTTAAGTTGTGCTCACAGCATTTATTGATCTGTTGGACATACGATGTTTGTGTTCTGATTAAGAACATGATGACTGAAGGAGAACTTCAGCTTTTCTGTGAGGGCAAAGCCTGATTTTGAGTTTATATTTGTTGGTACACTGACATCCAATTAAATATACTTTGCCTGACAGGGAAATTAAGAAGTTAAGAAGAGAAAGGTTCTTTATTTTCCTGCCATCCATTGCCACCCAGAAGCAGGACAGCGATGCGAAGTTTTGCACAGAGTCTGTGTGTACTGGAGGTTTATTTCCCTTTCAGAGTTAAGAGTTTAAATGCTTCCTGATAGTTTTAAGTGGTCAGAAGCTGAATGCCTTCAGAGCTGCACAGTCAGATCGTTTTTACTAGTGACCACTGTGGCAACTCTGATCTCTTTGTAAGCAATCTGTTGCCAAGCACTTTACACAAACTGGAGGAAGGGAATCACCACCTCTCAGGGCTGCACAGGGCTTCGAGTACTTTTGTAGCCTGTCCTCTTCATTAAGTGAAAAGGTAGTGAAGGACTCCATTGACCTTTCTGCAGGGGTAATTAATCAAATTGCCTGTCTGTATTCTGGCAGGAGAACCATTTAAATGTGAAGGTGTAGGCAAGTGTATTTTCCACTTGGTTCTCAATCTGTTGGAGCTTGGCTCAGCTGAGTTGCGTGTTTGTGCTCATCGGTGCTGCTTTTTGCCTGCTGATGTGGCACAAACAGCAGCTTCCCTATCATCCAGTTGCTGTCTGTAAGCATCTGATAAGGAGGAGGAAGCACCAGCAGATAAGGTGATGGAAGCTGTCACAGTTTTCAGGCTCGAGTATTTGAAGGGGCAGTGGAGTCTTACCTTGAAAATGGAGAGCTGTTTTCTCGCAACATCCATTTGCAGAGGGAAAGCCTTGTGAGCATGATGCTTCTTTTTACTCTTTAGTACAAAATATGAACATCAACATTTTGTGCCTTGTTACATGTTTTGTTTAGGCCTCTTATGATCCAGTTGCTGGACAGAAAATTACATGAGATACAGATGAGGTCATCTGAGCATTTAGCTTGTTGAAATGACTTTCTAGAATAAGAAAGCACTTGGCCAAGTAGAGGACAAATGGGCTGTTCCCCAGTAAAGTTTTGCTGTGTACAGTCAGGAATAGCAGATGTGGGCTATGGAGCTCCACTGCCAGCATTTCCTGACCCCAAGAAAGGGAGTGTCAGGGCAGTCCCTGGTTAAAGAAGGTGCAATGGGACACACACTGTGCTCTGCACACACTGTCAACTGGATGATCCTTGTGGTCCCTTCCGACCCTGACTGATTCTATGATTCTATGGAGTGTAGGCATGCTTCGGCCTGGGCCAAGTGCTGCCAGGGTAAGGCAAGAGCTGCAGATGGCACAGATAGGCTTCTGGAGCCATGCCTGAGCTCCAGAGTGTACAGAGTGTACATGCTCTGAGGAGTGTACAGGCAGTGATGTGTCTGGCAGGTACGTCTGGGATAGTTCCTGAGCTAAATAAACACATCAATACACTGATTTCTTCACTCACAGCATGGAGAGAACATTTATCTGAGGTTCTGGTGCAGTGTGCTTAAGGCAGAACAAATGCCCTTTTTTCTGTGTTTGAACTGAAAGAAAAACAAGTTGGGGCCAGACCCATCACAGGATACAGCTGTGCTTCTCATGTCTGGAAGCTCAGACAGTAGTGTTCCATCACTTTAATACATTTAGGTGTGAGAATAGGACTTCTGTCCCTGATTTCACAGAGAAAACAGTTCACAGGCTCACAGGATGTCAGGGGTTGGAAGGGACCCAAAGAGATCATCGAGTCCAACCCCCCTGCCAGAGCAGGACCAGACAATCTAGCTCGGGTCACACAGGAACACATCCAGACAGGCCTTGAAAGGCTCCACAGAAGGAGACTCCACAACCTCTCTGGGCAGCCTGTGCCAGGGCTCTGAGACCCTTACAGGCAAGAAGTTCCCCCTTGTGTTGAGCTGGAACCTCCTGTGCTGCAGCTTCCATCCATTGCTCCTTGTCCTATCCCAGGGAGCAAGTGAAGGCTCTCCAGTTCCTGCCTCTCTAAAAGTATGTTAATCAGCTTCATGGGGAATATGTCCATGAAAACTGCCTCTGGAGTAGTTATCTGCCATGAGGGAGACCATCACCTATTGTGTAACTGACATGGTTTCTATTACACGTTGAGGGGGGAAAAAACCAAGACAAAGTGTGCATGAGTATCAACTAAGAGGTGCCATAAATCATCTCTGCAGAGTGATGAGAATCCTGTGCTTAAATGACTTTTAAAAGTAAGCCTGCTGTTCTGTAGTAGCTCTGCAGCTCTGTTCCCCCTGGGTACAGAGAGGCCTCGATGCCTTCTGCATCCAAGCAGCTCTTTCAAGGAGTACATTGATTTATTTAAATCTGGCAAAACTCAATTTGAAAAGCAAACTGGGTCAGGGATGCAAGAAGTGTTTTCCTTCTTTAAGGAACTTATATTAAATTAGGAAAAAGAGATGTTAAAACCCATTAAAGCAGAGGGAATCGTTTAGAAGCAGACATTAAACAAAAATAGAAAGTCAAAGCGGTGCTGAAGCGTCTCAGCCAGAAGTATTTTGTACTGGGTACCAGAAAACATTCTTCAAGTTCTACGAACCCCTTTGCTGTGTTTCTTTCCCAGCATGTACACACTGATCTCCAATGAAATATAAGCCCAGTAAATCTTGGGTTTGTGCTGCATTGAGAGTGACCCCACACTCCCACACCCCCCACTTCTGAGAGGTTTGTGTTATGCCTTCAGCAAGGTATTTGCCATCTTATGCTGTTGCCTTCACAAGTTAACTTTCCAGCCTAATCAGACTGCAGCTCACCTGACTGCTTTTAAGCACTTGCTTCACTTTTTGTTCAGCAGAGCCTTCAAGCACACACTAAGTCCTTTTAGTATCAGGAAGATCATAGAATCATAGAATGGTAAGGTTGGAAGGGACCTCAAGGATCATCTAGTCCCAACTCCCTGCCATAGTGTAAAGGGATGGGGTAAATTAATTAATGCGAGGCGACATATAAAAATATTAACAGTTTATTAATATTAAATATTCAGAACTCGCATCACCCCAATCACCATTTAATAATAATATTAACAGGTTCTTGCAACTTTAGGAAACTATGTACAGGTTATAACAGGATCTGGAAATAGTTATTAATATATAACATTAATTAAATTCGATGTAAACTGGAAGAGAAGGGTTTGCGGTCAGTATACCGCTTGCTCACTAGGTAAGCATAGGACATAAAGAACAACTTTCTGCTTAGGGCAGAAGGCAATTAATAATTCCAAGAGGCTTTGGCCTTT
>VWYK01023919.1:25068-39066 GCA_013399775.1 Semnornis frantzii | reverse complement strand
ACCCACTCTGCACCCAGCCTGCAATGATTTTCAGTCTGGAATGGTGATTGCCAGATCCAATGCACAGACCTTTTCACTTGCCTTGTGACTGATGCTCACTTGTAATACTGCTTTACACTGCCTATAGTCCTCTCCATGATGCACTCCAGTACCTCAGCAGGAGGCAGAAGTGCTGTACAGAAGTGTAATGCTCTTATTCCTCCATTTTGTTTTATTTGTTACTTTCTGTTGCTCCATATTTTCTCCATTTTAATTCCTATCCTCCACTGATGTGGGTTTTTTCCTCTCATCAGATGTTAACTTTTCTCTTGCTTGCAGCAGTTTTAGTGACACCAACAGCTGGCAGGTTCATGCCCTCACTGGTGACAAAGGGCTGCTAGCATTTTTCCAAGCATTAATATTCTTTCTAAAATCCTGGCCAGACTCATGAATTTACTGGCAAAGAAGAAAAGAGAGAATGAGTGAATGAGCAAACAAACAAAAGAGAGAATGGTAGCTGCAAACAGAAGACAGATAAGCTGGAATTTTTGGGGGTAGTTAGAGAATTCGATACCTGTGAGAAGCAGGTCAGAGCAGTGCTACCTGCAGGTGCCTCACTGGAGTGTATCTACACCATCAGCACTTCTCTAATATTACTGTAGATGTGCTGGGAGGAAAGGCAATAAATTAAAGAATGCTGCCCTAAACAAGGGCCAGGGGACAATGAGCTTGTCAAATCAATCCCCCCTTCTGTTCCTCTCATCTTCTGCAGGTAACCATTATCTCTCTCTTCTCTGCACCAGCCATCTGGAGCCCTGAGCAGACCAGAACAAGCATTTTCTGTTCTGCAGAGGCACTGCTCGTGCTGCTAAAAAGCAATCTCGACATCTTCATTCTGGGGCCCCAGAGAGCAGCTGACTGCAGATGAAGTATGGGTGAGTATCCCCTGCAGGCCTGCCGAAGCATCACTTATGTGTCTAACAACAGCCAGCACATGACCCACAGTCCTGTCCTGCCCATCAGGCCTGGCAGAAAGGCCTGGACAGGGCAGGCTCAGCTCACTGCTCCCAGGAGACAACTCCCATCAGACTCTGGAGCTATTTCCCTTCTCATTTGCTCTCTCTGTCCTGCCCCACATACCTCTCTGGACCTGCTCTTGGACCTTTCCTTCATGTCTCTATCTCCAGGTTCCTACACTTAGTATGGAGTGACTGTTGTTCTTTTTATATACTTCTAGAAATGCAAGGTATGGGTCCAGGCTGAGTGAGATGAACCTAGGTGTGCTTTTGAAGGCTGAGTACTGCAGTCCTGGAGCTGTCAGACAGATGAGGCCATTGCTGCACTGGCACCCACTACCAGCAGGAACTGCCAATGCCATTTGCAAGGTATCAGACGGCATCCGTGAATGGTCAGCATGCCTAGGGAAAGTGGGCACTCACAGACCTTTGGTGACATTCCATGGGCTCGGTTTGGACTCAGGCAGCAAGGCAGGATGCACTTTTGGATCCTCAGTGGTTTAAGGTAAAGCAGCTGTCCAGGAGGGTTACAGAAATGAAGACTCAGTGTTGCATGGGCAGAGCAGGCCAGTGCTGCTTAACGCTTCAGGCAGAGCGATCTGATTCCATAGCTGCTAAGGGGATGTTGGAAAGCACCAATCAACTGGAGCAGCTACTCCAGAAAGGTTCACTCCCTAAGCAGCTCAGCATCTAGAGTCTAGCCAAGGGTGGCTGCTGTCATCTCTTCATCTCCAGCCCTTTCACTGCAACCCTTCAGGTCTACGGAACAAGGCTAACATGAGGCATTTGGGTTTGGTGTTTACTGGGGGGGGAGAAGAAAGAAACATTATTTGCTGATGAAACAACAGGAGGTGAATGCTCTCTGGAGCTGATTTATGTTTATGTGCTTCAGCTGAACTTCAGAGAGGAGAAAACACTGCACCTCATCACAAAACCCACTGCCTAGGACCATTAGGCAGAAGAATTTCCGTAGCATTTCAAAGGAACATTAAGACTCAGGAGCACCTTAAATCAGTGCTTGAATGGCAGTTTTTAACTTGCATAGTTGAGATGTTTCTCCTGGCAGCATTTCCCTAATGTCATTATCACTTACTAAAATTTGATACCATCTACAAGCTGAGCCTGAATTCTTGACACACACACCAGAGGTAAGTCTCCTGCCAGCTTACAGAGCAGCGTGCTTTGGCAGCTATGGAGACAAACCTTTCTCCTCTGCAATGAGGAAGTCTCACAAAAGATGCAAATGCTTAGGCACTTCACTTGTGTGCAGCTTACTCACAAGGCAAGAGACTCCAACACACAGCCCTAAGCTACTGCAGTACCTTTGATTGTGTCAAACAAAACAAAAGACCTCTGACTGCTCTGCTGTTAGCCTCATTTCTAACACGAAGCCAAGGGTGGAACTTCAGGCTGTGATCCTCACTGATCTCTAGCACAGTACACAGGAGACCTTACAGAAGGGCTGGAGCAGTCCTGTAAGGACAGGCTGAGGGAGCTGGGGGTATTCAGCCTGAAGAGAAGGCTCCAGGGGGACCTCAGAGCTGCCTACCAGTACCTGAAGGGATCCTACAGGAAGGCTGCAAAGAGACTTTTCATCAGGGTGTCTAGAGACAGGACAAGAGGGAATGGTTTGAAGCTGAGGAAGAAGTTCTTGAGTAGGAGGGTGGTGAGACTCTGGCACAGGCTGCCCAGGGAGGCTGTGGCTGCCTCCTGCCTGGGGGTGTTGAAGGCCAGGCTGGGTGAGGCCTTGAGCAGTCGAGTCTAGTTGAGAGGTGTCCCTGCCCATGGTGGGGAGGTTGGAGCAGATGAGCTCTGAGGTCTCTTCTGACCTAAACCATTCTGTGAATATTATTTTGAGTCAGGATTCATAGAATCACAGAACTCTTTTGGTTGGAAAATGCCACTAAGATCATGGAGTCCAAGCAATTTTCCCACACAAAGTGCATCACAGGACCAAAACTAAATAATCTTTCTTCATTGGAAAAACACAAACAAGATCATCATGCATCAGTCCTGCTCCCCTTCAGATATTTCCCCTGAATTCAACATAGTACAGAACCTTCAGTGAGCCCACAGTGCACAGAGATGGTCAGAAGAATTAATCTGCCTTCATCACACAGCTACTGAAACTGCACAGCTCAGGAAGAGGGCTAGGAGGGAAGCTATCACAGCCCCTTACAGACTCAATCCACTGCTGCTGAAATCTATGCTCCTGAGGGTGTAATACTGCTGCTGGAGTTCAGCTCTTGTCCTTAGCTCCCATGAACAGATACTTCTAGTGGCCAGGTCAGCTTGGTGCTATTAACTGCAGTGGTAAAGTGCTTTAAGTGTACCTTCTGGTAGTGACAATCTGTTAATCCACACAACAAAAATTAATCTACCACAATACCCTACAATAATTAATCTGCCCCAACATTAACTGGTGACAATGCTTTGGCTGAGCCTTCCCCCTAAACCATGTGGCTGTGGGCAAAGTTGGTTTTATGCACATGGACAAAAGAAGTGAAAGGTGTTCCCTTAAAATAAAATCAAATCAAAAACCTTTTAAAGCCTAAGCATGAAGAGGATGATGAAGCAGCTCCTCAGAAGATGCACATCCCTGGGTTGTAGTGCACACAGATACCTGCTGCTACAGCATCACCTGGAATTAAGAAGTGGTAACTGAAATGCAAACAGTTCCATGTCAACTTCTCAGAGTTTTTACTGTGCTTTGTTGTGGAAAATAGAGCAAAATGGTGAAATATTTATTCAGACTTCACCTTGGCCTGGGATGAAGCAAGTGTTCAGCCACAATCTGCATCAGTTTTCATTTTGCTGTTTGGATTCCTTCTTGATTTTTTCTGTCATTGCTCAGTAGGAGAACTATTACCTTTATGACTTTTCTTCCCTCGGGTGAGTGCGGAGAGCATAAAACGTCATACAAGAGTGTGTAAAGGTAAGGCCTGCTGATACGAAGGTGACAGATGACTTCATGTGGGAAGGGGAGGGAATCAGATAAGGAAAATATGAAGGGATTGGAATTCAGAAGGAATTTATTATATTCTCTTTAATTATTTTTCTCCTGGGCACAGCCGTTGACATTTTACAGAGCATCCTTAACTGTCTGCACAGGGTCAGAACAAAGCCACCCTACACAAAGTGTTCTGCTAGCAGCTAGGGGTACTAAATGTTAGGTAGTAGTCAAACCTGATAGCTCAGAGGAGGTGAGACTGCCTCTGCTCTGCAGCCCAGGCTCCACCAGTACGGATCCTGAGCACATGTGAGACCACTTACACTGCACACTTGGAGAGACCTCCACAGACTGAAACACACAGAACCCATGCAGGAATGACCAGCCTCACCCAGTGTCCCTCTGCTATGGAGGGGTAATTAATTAGAGAGATGGTTTTCAAAGATTAATGTTATTAATATTCAATATTCATGACCCTTGTCACCCCAACCACTAATTTAAATAATACTTGGATCTTTGCATGGCCATGGAACCTTTATACAGATAATAACATAGGATCTAGAAATAACTAGTAATAACATAGTATTAACTGAACTGGAAGAGAAGGCTCCTGAGGTCAGTGCACTGCTTGTGGTCAGTGTGCTGCCTGTCCACCAAGTGGACTCAAGGAGCTCCTTTCTGCTTATGGCAGAAGGCAGTGGTGAGTTACAAGAGGCTTTAAGTATTTACTCACAAAGTATCTCCTGACTCGCAGAGCTGCAGCTTCAGACAGCACCCAAACACTTTTGGGGAGTTCTGTTACTGTCTTGTCAGCTGCTGAGGCTTCAGGGTGCTGGGGAAAGGAGGCAGACAACCTCTGACCTGGCCCTGATCTCCTCTGGACAATCTGTGTACCTCCAGGATTCCTGTCTTGGNAGCATGGATACAAGGGCAGAGCACCTTGTGTCACCTGCTCATCTCCTTTTATCAGTACAGCCTGAGACCAATGGGCCTTTGGACACAGAATAGTCAATCAGGATGGCAGTCAGCTGAGCTGGACCATATTAGGTGAAGCCAGAGGCTTGCTTTACCCTTTTTAGGGCAGAACACAGCCTTGCACAAGGCATGCACAAGCTGAGCGTGTGTACCTTGTTTACCACAGGATGCAAACGAGTCTGGACAAGCCAGAGTCCTTAGACTCCGTGGCTCCAGGTTCTTTTGTCCTCTTTCCCACGGTTGTTTCTCCCCAAAACACAAGGGGGGAGAGCAGAAAAGCATGTCTGGGCAAGCCAGGACATGGATAAGCCTATTTTGGCCTGCTTAAGCCTACCACGGCAGCCTCTCTGGCTGGTCAGGATGAAGAGCAGTGCAGTCTCTCCTCCCTCACTTTTCATGGAGGGTCCTTTGCTTTGTGGCTTATTGAGACACTCATTGAACAGACTCTGCTCATCCAACATAAACCTGCTGCCTTTTTGTCTTCTCTGAAATATTAAGTTGAGTCAGTTGCTGAAGGGTATCGTGGACATTGACTCAGAGTTGGTTCAGGTGTGAGGACTTTCCCCTGCAGAATCATCACCTCCATTTCCCCTAGCAACTATTGGCATCTATCTTTGGTGGCTTTTTGGGTGATTCAGAGGGTGAAGATGATGCCAACACCAGTGAGTCTGTACAGTTAACAACGCAGCTGTTGACCCCAGGCAATACAATGCTCTCTTGAGCAGGACAGCAATCGTGGTCACTGCTCCAACAACAGATTTACTACCAGCCTGACCTCTCAGGGGAGGGGATACTGCACACACTGCCTAGGTTTTCTTAGTGGATCTGACTTCAGAAGGGAAATAATCAGCCTCAGTTTAGTTTGTGCTCTGGTCCCTTCAGCCAGACACCTCTCTCTAAACTGGACTCATTTTAGGTGCTGGAGCTACACCCCTGAGGTCAAAGGCCTTTGTGTTTAACAGAAGCAAGACCCTGAGCTCTTGCTGAACTGGAAGCATAAAGAGGAAGGTTGCCTGGGCAATCTGTCCAAGACAGGTCTGTTTTCCTCATCTCTGCTTTTGAAGTAAACTAAAGAACAAGGAACTTTTTCTTGTCATTTAAGTGAGTCTGCAACCCATAGCCTGCAAAACTTCGTGTCGCTTGTTCTGACTGCCCCATGACTTCAGAAGAGGTGATGCCTTTAGCTCACACCACTTGAACTGGCATCTGCAGCAGAGTGTTCAATATTAGCTCACAGTAAATATAATAAGCAGCACTACCAAAAGATACCCAAACCTTGCCATGCTCAAATGTGGCAAATAGGAGGAGTCAAACTTTCTAATCTTTGAGGTTACAGTAAGTTCTAACTCTGGCACTCCAAACAGAAAACACTGCAATTCAACTTCCTAAATATTCATGGAATCATAGAATGGGATCCTAGCATGGCTTGGGTAGGAAGGGAGCTCAGAGCTCATCTGCTCCAACCTCCCCACCATGGGCAGGGACACCTCTCAACCAGACTCAGCTGCTCAAGGCCTCATCCAGCCTGGCCTTCAACACCCCCAGGCAGGAGGCAGCCACAGCCTCCCTGGGCAGCCTGTGCCACAGCAAACAGGACACTATCTAACAATTGAGTTCCTAAATGTTGCAGACAAAGGGTTTGTAAGCCACTGTGCAGCAGACATGCTCCAAGGCACTCCAGCATTTCACAAAACATGGCCAGATTCATGGCCTGGCTGCCACCCACCTGCCCCAGAAGTGCCAAGGGCAGCTAATCACAGCTGACCACTCCAGGTAGCTCCCTGCTTGTGCTGGATTTAAAGAGGTCCCTGTTAAAAGCCCCAGGAGTGGCTTCCCAGGAGTGTATGGGCATACATGTGACACTCCACAAGTCCTGTGCTGCTCTACAAAGGAATGCTGTAGGTACCACCACAGATCTGTCAGAGTCCTGGGGTTGGTGCAGGATTATTTTATATAACTGATATTGCTCTTGGGATGATTTGAAAGCTCACCTCTAAGTGCTTTGACTTTATTATGTTTATTACTTACTTCACTTTCCTAGGGAGCCAAAGGGGAAAACAACATCTGAAGAGAATTCCTTCCAGATCAGGCCTTCCACATGCAGGCAAGCTGCATCAAAATAACAGGCCCTGCAGGCTTGGCATCCTGAAAGGGAGCTCTGCTTCAAGAGTGTTTGGCAGCACGGCCTCAATCCCTGTCAGCAAGAGATCAGGAGATAGATAACCTCACAGGAGTAGCTGATTCACCCATCCTTCAGAAGCCAGCCCATCAAGCTGCCAGCCTTGCCAGTTATCCTCTCTCTTTTCTCTTTGTGTAGGGGCATTGAGGAGGTGCAGCCATGAACACGACACCCAGATGTTTGCTCAGTCAGATTTTGTTCTGGTCTGATCAGGAAAAGATTCTTTTGGTTCACTGAAAGCTTTGGTCTCTCGAAGGTGAGCACATAGCACAACTTCAGATGCTACTGTCCAGGACTGCTTCTGCCTAACTCTACAGGCTTTATGAGTGCCCACATCCTCTGCCTGCACATCCTTTGCTAGCTCATTGCATTGCAGAATAGTGCAAAACTATTGGGAAGGCTGAAAAATGACCCAGACCTCACCATCAGAGTAAGAATCAGCTCTCTTTAGCTGATAAAGGAAAAGCCTTTGATGTTCAGACCTGCCTGAAATGAGAGCACAACTTGGAGAACACTGGCTAAAGATCAATTGAAACAAAATGGAAGAGACTAATGGGTGGGGAACATCTACCCTTAAAACAGCAATCAGAGATGACTGACATCTGTGAGACCTCTCTAAGGGCTGTGCTGGAATGAGGAGTTTCCTTCTGACTTGCCCAGCCTGCATCCAACAGCAAGTACATCTGCACTGGCACCAGCTGGCTGAAGTGCAGCTGGTAGCCTTTGCCTCTGCAGTTCTCATTCTTGGGCCTCTCACAGGGTTATACACTTTTGGTTTCATTAGCAACAGCCTTGAGACCTGATGGTTCTGCCTCTGCAAAGTTCTCAGCTTCAGACCATCCTCCAGTACCTTTAATTCCACCACAGAAACCAGATTTTTTTAAGATGCATTTGAATCACTGAAGCTTCACAAGGAGAGTGTTGTTTTCTCCTGGCTCTTTGACATGACATATAGAAGTGTTGGCTATTGAACACTGCATAGCACACCTTTATCTCACCCTGGTTATAAGTGTAACACACAACATAAACAAGAGCTCAAACGAGGGCAAAAAGCCATTTAAAAGGACATTTAAGCATTTTCCTCCCCCAAGGTGCCAGGCTGCAGACCAGTCCCTGGGCCCAGTTCCGAAACTGCCCCATATCCCTTCAGCAAAGACACAGTGCACTCCTCCTGCTCTGGCCTTCACAAGTGAAAAAGGAGTCAGTTCCAACACTCAGAACCATGGATGAACTGAAAAAGCCTTTCAGAAGAGGACAGAGACCTGGCCAGCTGCGAGCAGGTGCCAAGGGCACAGGAACCTCAGAACACAGCACACACAAAGGGATCTCGGGAGCAGCCAGCCCAATGGCACTGACTGGCCAGGAGTTTGACATCCTGCTCTTCACTTCAGAGTGCTGACTGTAGCCTTCAGCTCCTGTCAGACAGGCATTTCTCCACAGAATGGCAATAATCTCTGGTTCATCTAGAAAAAGGAAGTCCCTGGCAGAAAAAGAGCTCTCGTGCTGGAGACTTTAGCAGCCTTCACCTATGGCAAGCTGCCATGGCAGCATGACTCTGGCCTCTGTCAGAGGCACAGCTACTGCATCATCATTTAAGGTTCAAGCAGATGATCTGAGGCATAGGAAGTTTCATGTAAACACAAGGAGGAATTTTGTCTCTGTGAGGGTGACAGAGCACTGGAACAGGCTGCCCAGGCAGGCTGTGGAGTCTCTCCCTCTCTGCAGATATTCAAAACCCACCTGGACACATTCCTGTGTGATCTGGCAGAGAGGATGCTGCTCTGGCAGGGGGGTTGGACTGGATGAGCTTTCAAGGTCCCTTCCAGCCCTGACATTCTGTGATTCTGTCATCTCTGAGGCCCCTTCCAACCTGAGCCATTCTAGTACTCTGTGCTTGTACCCCTCCTTTCCTGTCCCCCTGCTAAACCTGCTCCCAAAATGGTACACCACCATATCAGCCCTCTGGCAAATGGGAGTGATAATGGGGGAGGAACAGCAGATTTTAGGACTCTTTTTCAGAATACTGTTGGGATGTTGATTTCCATTGGTTTCAATCATAGACACTGCTCTGGAAATCAGTTTCAACAATGCAGTTTCATATTGCCAGGGAGTATGTGATCAGTGTGGCTGATACCAATGCACCAGACCTTTTCATCTGACTGGAGAAGATTTGCAATCATCTCTTTCACAATGGTCTGAAAAGATTATCCAAATGAATTACCTGATAGCAAATTTTGCCCAGGGAGTCAATTCAAGAAAACTGAACAACAATTTCAAGTTATCCACAGACACAAAAATAGAAGGAAAAAAAAAATTAAGCCTTTAAATGGTTATGTAAACACAATTCCTTTAAGGATCAGAGAAGATGCCACCTGAATTCCTACCTGGTTATCTGTCTTCACCTACATAATTAATTAGATTTTGTAACACAGGGATTGATAATTCTAGATAATCCATTCTGTTTCCAGCTTAAACAATGTCCTAGTTTGCTGCAGTCTGCCACACACACATAGAATCACAGAATGGGAAGGTTGGAAGGGACCTCAAGGATCATCCAGTTCCAACCCCCTGCCATAGGCAGGGACACCTCCCACTAGCACAGCTCACTCAAGGCCTCCTCCAACCTGGCCTTGAACACCTCCAGGGAAGGAGCAGCCACAACCTCCCTGGGCAACCTGTGCCAGTGTCTCACCACCCTCACTGCAAACAACTTCCTCCTGACATCCACTTTCAATTTCCCCTCTGCCAGTTCAACCCCATTGCCCCTTGTCCTGGCATTGCAAGCCCTTGTCAATAGACACACATTCCGCCATACCTACAGAGCCAAAGGAAAAGCTCTGAGAGGTCTCAGCCACTTTGCTGTGAAAACTCAGCAAAACAGGCAGTAACATCACTCCAGAGGAAAAAGATATTGCACCTTCCACAGTTTCTTGCCAAGGACTTGTCTGTAAACAGCTTTGTCTTCACATCTACCACCCAAACCCTTCAGAAAGAAAAGGCCATGATTTGCTCACCTGAACTCTGCTTCAGTGTTACCCTGTAGTTAAGAAACTAGACACAAGCAAGAGAATGGAACTGTGAATTTCCATCACACTCTCCAACAGTTCCTAATCCAGGCTCATAGAATCATAGAATACTTCAGGCTGGGAAAGATCCCTGAGATCATCAGGTCCAACCATGAACCCTACTCTGCCAAGGTCACCACTAAACCACACTGCTAAGCACCACATCTAAACGACCTCTAAACATCTCTAGGGATGGGAACCCCACCACCTCCCTGTTCCAATGCCTGACCACTCTTGCAGTGAAAAAATTCTTCCTAATGCCCAACCTAAACCTCCCCTGGTGCAGCTTGAGTATGTTCCCTCTTGTTCTACCACTAATGACCTGTGAGAAGAGACCAGCACCCACCTCTCTCTGCTGCAGAGGGTGATGAGGTCTTCCTTCAGCCTCTTCTTCCTCACACTGAACAGTCCCAGTTCCCTCAGCTGCTCTTCACCAGACTCTCTCTCTAGGCCCTCACCAGCTCCTTTCCTCTTCCCCTCCAGCCCCTCAATATCTTTCTTGTACCAAGAAAGCCCCAAACTGACCCAAGGGATGGCCTCAGCAGTGCCAAGTACAGGGTGACAATTCCCACCCTGCTCCTCCTGGCCACACCAATGCCAGGCCTTTGGCTCTCTGCCTCCAGGCCT
This sequence comes from Semnornis frantzii, assembly GCA_013399775.1. Taxonomy (NCBI): domain Eukaryota; kingdom Metazoa; phylum Chordata; class Aves; order Piciformes; family Ramphastidae; genus Semnornis; species Semnornis frantzii. The sequence continues at coordinate 28,275 of VWYK01023919.1, read as the reverse complement.
GTCTGCAGTAACTCAAATATTTGGTAGCTTGCTTATCCAGCTCCAGAATCAGGATCTAAGCCTTGGTGGGAAGCCTTTGGTCAGATCTGGCACATTAATTGAATGATGGCACTCACAGCTAAATGGTTGAGAAATTGTCTAAGGGAAGCAACTAGTCCAAACCAGCACCTATTTTAAGCAGCAGAGCAGAGGGTTGTCAGAATTGGAATGGCTGAGTGGAAGCAGGTCTGACAGGCTTCACAGGACGAGCTGTTCTCTCCTCCTGGGGCTGTTTTGCCATGAAAATACCAGCAGCTACTGAAAGGAGGGAGGTCTTTGGTGCCAAGGAATGCTCAAGCCATTTGGGGGGCTGTGTGTGGGGAAAAGGGTGATAAATATTCATTATAGAGCTTTCATTTCTAACCGATAGCTTTACCACCCTAATTTGTGGGGTGAGTTGGAGGTCCCCGGAGGTTTCATTTACATGCTCGTGCAATACAGAGTCTCTGAATCCTGAACCTTTGAAATCTCTGTCTGGCAAAGCTCCTGCAGTTTGAGATTAAATTGCTGACAGCTATCCGGGGCAGCTCTTGCTGCTTTAGGCATTGAGATGAAAACCCAAGGAATGCATCTCCTGCCAGGAATGGATCTTATCCTTTAATCATTATGGCATTTTGCTGCCACTGACTTTGGCAACTTCTTTTTAATTAATACTTGGACTGCTGGTAGATCATTTCAGTGCATGACTCATGCTAAACAATGGCTCTCCACAAGAACACTGCAATTCAACCTCTATTAAATCTCTGCAGATAAAGCATTAACACCTCCAGGCAATTAACAAAATTGGGGTGGTACAGCAATTGCTTTGAACTGTGCAGATCCAGAGCTGTGGTCTCAGACAGGGGAAGACAGAGCAGGACTCTGTCACACTGCAGCAGCTGTGACTTTCTACTAGGCACAGCTTGGTTTGACACCAAGTGAATGGGGAACTGCTTTAGCTATAAACTGCCCAAAGTAGCTTTTTTCAGTCTCAAACTTTGACAGTCCTCAAGCATCATGCCTGCCTCTGTGACTCTGACTTCTACTGGAAGTGCTGTGAGGGAAGGGAGTCATTAGGAACCTTTCTAAAATCATCATGAACCTCTCTTGTAGGCAGTCCTGAGAGCCTCACTTCCTCCAGTGAGAGTCTATTTGGATACTTTCCTGAAGAAAGTGTCTCCATGATGTCAGCTTTGGACTGAGATCTGTGAAGGCCCCACCATGCTGTTTATCCTGAAGCAACTCCAATCCATAGTTTACTAAGAGCATTTATTGAAATACAAAGTTGTTTCCTAATCTTACTTCTATATTCCTCTTCTTCCCATGCAGGGTATAAGATGCCAGTAGTTTTCCATAAAAACTGATGTGATTAGTGGAAGTGTCAGGACATGTGAGCTCCTCAGCCTTCCTTAATCCTTTCCCAGCCTTCCTTCTCCCAATGAAAGAATGCATGTTCCACATGGCAGTGCAAGCTGCCTTGCTGCTGCCCACTCAAAACTCCCACTAAAAAAATGCTGCAAGGCAGAAGTTCTGCCAACCTATTATCCTCCTCTGGATATCATGGTTTGTGCCTCTCCAACCAGAGCAAAGCAACAGAGGGCTGCTGCTCAGGTAAAGTAGTGGCAAACTGGCAGCTGGACAGAAAAAAGAGACAAGAGGCAACATGAATTTCTGATGCACTTCAACAAAAAGTCCTGGCCAGAATGAGAGAACTCTTCAAGGCCCTGTTCAATGCACCTTGACTTGGTGGGTTCAGTACTACAACGTCCTGCTGTCGGCTAAAGGAGAAGCACACACATTGCTTGTGCACTGTAATACAGCAGTGCAGAGCAGCAGCAGCTCAGTTTCACCTCCTGAAGAAATGAAGTGGTCATAACCACTTCTCTAAGATGATTCCAGCCAAAGGTGAAAGCAAGTCAAGATGCTGTAAAGACACTGCAGTCCCACCAGCTTCACAGAGGTGCTCCACTAGGCAGAGAACCCTACGTGCATGACTGAAGAACTTCCACTGAGCAGTTCAGAGGTCACAAATGAAATACTAATTCTGCTCCTTCCTGTAGCTTCATCACCAGACTTCAGCAGGCTGATGCAGGCACACTGAATACACAACTGCCTGGATGCTGCAGTTCTTACACATGAAGTGCAGAAAATCAGTGGAGTGCTTTGTGTGCATCTTGTGAGCTCAGAATTTAGCCTAGCTTGGGCCTTTCTGTGGCTATTAAAGAGTGCATTTGACCATGTGAGAGGGACCAGAGGTGAACCAGCCCTTGCCTTCATGCCTAACAGCCATTGTATTTTGCTGCACACATCCAGGAATTAATCTTGAATGACAGATTGGAACTAATGGACTAAGCTTGACTGATGCTTGGGGTGCAGCCTGGGGCCTGTTGCAGCTGGAGCTCCCCCAGAGCTCAGTCTCCTACAGCCCACTCAGGCTGTGGGTGTGACACTGAGCTCTCAATATTCCCTGCTGGACTGACCATTTGATCAGATATTTCTCACCAATATAAAACCAAGTGCATGCTTGTGCTGCCTATCAGCAGCTAAGTAAAGAGTTAAACACCCCTGAAGATGCTTTCATGGTCACCTCTGATGCTGAGTTCTGCAGCACTGACACCACTTGTCAGAGGCAGATGTGGAATCTGCTCTCCTGCTGTCTGCCAGATGCCAGCTTCATTGCTTTCCAAAACAGAACCTAAATCAGCACATATTCTTTAATTCTCATTTGCAGCTACTTGGGAGGTTTTGTGTTTCACCCCACACCAGCTGCAGCAGGTGCTGTGTATTGATGTACTGATGTAACTGCTGTATTCTTTTTCAGCTGTTTAGCATCTCTCAGCAGCAGCTGGCAAAGTGGTAGTACAACACCAATGAAACAACTAAGTCTGTTTTTTGCTAGCAAGGTAACAGCAAGGGCTTGGTGCAAGCTTAGAAGGCACCTTTTGAATGTGGCAGTAGAATCACAGAATGGTAAGGTTAGAAGGGACCTCAAGGATCATCCAGTTCCAACCCCCTGCCATAGGCAGGGACACCTTCCACTAGCACAGGTCACTCAAGGCCTCCTCCAACCTGACCTTGAACACCTCCAGGGATGGAACAGCCACAACCTCCCTGGGCAACCTGTGCCAGTGTCTCACCACCCTCATTGCAAAAACCTGGATGCATTCCCAGCATCCAGTCTCAGTCTCC
>VWYK01023919.1:0-24954 GCA_013399775.1 Semnornis frantzii | reverse complement strand
AATCCCCTCCCTTGCCCTGCTGCCCACACTGCTCTTGCTGCAGCCCAGCACACAGTTGCTGTCTGGGCTGCACTCACACTGCAGCCTCATCTTGAGCTTTTCATCACCCCACACCCCCAGGGCCTGTTCCTCAGGGTTGCTCTCAGCCATTCCCCACCCAGCCTGGAGCTGTGCTTGGGATTGTGCCTACCCAGATGCAGGACCTTACACTTGGCCTTGTTGAATGTCCTGAGGTTGGCCTGGGCACAGCTCTGCAGCCTGTCCAGGTCCCTCTGGATGGATCCCTGCCCTCTAGCAAGTGACTGTGCCACACAGCTTGGTGCCATCTGCAAACTTGCTGAGGCTGCACTGATTCCTCTGTCCATGGCACTGCCAAAGATGTTAAAGAGTAGGTCCCTAAAAGTGCTCTGTGTAAAACTTTCCTGATGTAACAGCAAAAATCTAGAACTCAGGTGGACCACAGTACAGCCTCGAGCAGCTCACCTGGAAAATCACAGGGTTTCTGCTAGAAGCTTACCCATTGTCAAGGCATGACCAAGCACCTGCCAGAGCTCCCCTTCCTCCCCATGAAGCACAGAAGTGATGGAAGGCAGCCTGGCAATGACAGTGCATCAGAAAAAACATTGTTTATTACCATGGGGTTTGCCAGGGGTCCATCAGCAGCTCTTCATCCTGCATTAGTGCAGTATTTGAGTAAATCCAGAGCTGGATTACTTTATTAAAAGAAAATCTCTTGAATTAAACTCTGGGGTTTGGCCACAGAAGAACAGAGACTTTTGTTACAGGCCAGAGACACTCAGTGGGTAAAACAAAGTTCTTGCTTGTTAGCCCTCTGTGCTTCCTTGTAGAAACACAAGGAATATGCAAATTATCTCCTTGCTGTTCTCAGATCTGAGCATCTGGCCTCACTGGTGAGCTTGTTCCACAGCATTCAACTGACAAAAGCTGTTGATACCCAAAATGAAGTGAACCCAAATACCAAAACCACAGTGGAATGCTTTCTGATCTAGGAGCAGTGCTGCAGTTCCTCTGTGCTCTCCCCTGAGACACAGCAGAGAGCCACGAATAGAGCAGTTTGAATTGCACTGCACAGCAGAGTCTGTGGGGCTCACTGCAGAGCCTTGTGTACCCTCTCAAGCACACTGCACTCACTCTTGTCACCCAAGACACACGCCCACTGCAGTGGGCACAGGGAAACCCTGCAAGGACAACGGGAAGTGCTTGCTTACGACAGAAGGGGCACCTCCAGGAGCAGCAGTGACCTTATCCTAAAGGCAGCCTTCTGCTCCTTCAGCTTTATGGTGACCACCTGGCCCACAGTCTAGGAAAAGCCCTCAGCTGGCCATTCAGCACAGGAGCAGGGGGAGGCTAAGGCACCCAGCCCTACAGAACACAAAGTCAGGGTAGGCCTTGCTCTCAGTGCAGAACTCAAGCTGCAGTTGGCCTCTCCACAAAACCTGCCCACAGAGCTCAGACAATTTCATCTCATTTCATGTTGCTGTAGGACTGTGCAGAAATGTACACAGTAAAATAAAACCTGCTAAGTGCAGCTTTCTGTCTGAGACTCTGCCTGGCAGCCCATAATACTGCTTCATGTCTGGTTCTGCACTCGAAGCCCAGGTAAGGAAATGGCCACCCACGAGGGCAAAAGTGCTGTAAGGTTCCTCCTCACCTCCTCAGGAAGAAACCTGTTCCTCTATCAGCACAGCTGACTGCAGGATTAGGTGCAAATAGTCCTCAGGCTCAGAGGCAGGACCTTTGCCAGCAGGAAAAACTTTTAAGGGACTCAGAAAATGCTCTGCCCAGTTCCACATCCCATAATAAGAGGACATCAGCTGTAAGGAGCTTATTCTTTTGGGCTCTTTGAATACTCTGAAGTGCAGAGCTGCTCTCTAGCAGGCAGAAAGATGAGGTGTGAGGGGACTTGCCTGGGAGCTTAGGACCAGGGCTGGGCATGTTGCAGTGAGTTAAAGATTTCTCCTCAGTTCAGGCAATTTTGGCTGAGACTTTATCTGAACAGGGAAAACACTAAGGATGACCTGACTGTGCCATTAAGTCTCATGCCCCAAAATGTTTGCCACCATTAATGTTAGAAAATAAAGTTGTTGAGATTCATCCATCTTTCTCTGCCTTTGAGAAAAGCTGATGTGTGAGGAAATCACAAGCACTACAAGGTGAAAAAAATACTCTGGGTAGAGCATGTTAGGTAAAAAAGCCAAATTCCTGCCCATGCAACCCTGCATGCTGCAGGAACCCCAGAATGGCAGGGGCTGGAAGGGACCTCCAGAGATCTTCCAGTCCTATGAAGAGGTCACATCCCATTGTGTGCCTCTTGCTGTGCTCTGGCCTCCCAGACTGGAAATGCAAACCAGAATTCCTTACAGACTGCAGAAGTGAGCTTTTCAAGGACCTGACAGCCAGTAAAGACTTCCAGTCAATGAAGCCTGTCAGACTCTACCTGCACAGCTCCAAGCACACACCTGCAGAGCCCTGCACATCAGCCCAGCAAACACAAGCCAGATCCAGCCCAGAAGCCAGGTAGGCTTTGGCTTCCTGTGTGCTGCCAGCAGAGGCAAGGAGCCTCTCTGCCCACAGCAGCCCAGCATGATTCATGTCAGCCACAAGCACAGGCAGAGAAGGGAACTCTGTGGCACCACCTGGAGCTGGCACTTCTGAAAAGCCTGGCTAAGGCTTGCACAGCTCCCACTGCTCTTCCAAAATGCACTCACATGTGGTGCTTAACTCCTACCCAGGCTCCTGGGTGCCCTTGGTTCAGCAGTGAAGTGATTCACACCACCACAGAAAGGTAAGGGGTTGGAAGGAACCTCCAGAGACCATTCAGTCCAACCCCCCTGCCAGAGCAGCATCACCCAGGGCAGGTCACTCAGGAACACATCCAGGTGGCTTTGGAAAGTCTCCAGACAAGGAGACTCATAACCTCTCTGTCCTGCCCCAGGGCTCTGGCACCCTCACAGGGGAAAGGTTTTCCCTTCTGTTCCTGGCACCTCCTCTGCTCCAGCTTGCCCCCAGTGCCCCTTGTCCTGTCCTTGGCTATCCCTGAGCAGAGCCTGGCTGCATCCTGCCCACACTGCCCTGCACATCTTTAGCAGCAGCACTGAGGCCCCAGCTCCCTCAGCCTGGCCTCACAGGAGATGTTCCACTGCCTGCAGCAGCTCTGTGGCTCTGGGCTGGACTTCTTCACACAGTTCCCTGCATTCAGTAGCGCTGAACCTACTCCCCTGATCTACCACCAGTAGGGGAGGTTTGTGGCAGCTATAGGTGTGCTGTGGATAAGCCAGCACTAGACTCAGGTAGCATGTTCTAGGTTTGGGCTATAAAAGGGGTTGACATATCTAGAAGAGCCTTCCACAGGTTGTTATCCCAAGAGCAGCAGTAGCAAAATGAGAGCTGCCCAGGAACTCAGGTGCTTGCCAGCTTTCACAAGGCAGCCCCACAGGCACTTCAGCAAGGGGATGCTTTGCTCAGGTTTCAGCATTGGCTGCCTTAGAGATTAAAGCTCCTTTCTGCTTGAAGGGCTGTTGAAAGCCTTACACACCACACCTCAGTGAATGAAGCCTTAGAAGAGACTTCTGCACTGTCCTGCCCTGCTCCAGAAGCAGCCAGCCCTGTGTCCAAAACCATCCAGCCATAGACAGGACCCTTCTGTCTCTCTCATCAGTCCCCACTCTAGATCCCAGGCTATGGCACAAAGTGACACAGGGCAAGTTTCTCTAGCACAAGGCACTAAGTAGGAAGCTTGAACATTCTTGGTTGTGATTTTGTGGTCCCACACACACATCATTCTATTAGAGAGAGCAGCTTCTCACTCATGGTTATTGTTCTGAGATAATTTGATGTGACAGGTCCAGATGCTTGACGCTGCTGCAGCACTCACAGACTGGGAGCAATAAATTATGATAAAGGACACATTTAATTCAGTTTACAGCAGATCTGGCACTGTCAGGCGTATGGAATTTCTAGCTGAGTGTAACACAGACCCCATTGCACGCTCCAGGGAACCTTGGAATTGAAACAGTGCAAGGCAGAGGACATTGCTGTGAGGCTGGAATCATCTCTCTCTGCTCAGCAGCCCTGCACTGCTATCACACACTGTCCTACTCTGCATTGGCCTAGTCTTGAAACAATCAGCAGAACAATTCCCTAGTGCTGGGCAGACTCAAGCTCCTTTCACCCCATTTGGAACTTTAGAAACCCACACAGCATCAACCCTGGAGAGTACAACATGGACAGAAGCCCAAAGACACTGGGAGTCACTCTTCTGAGGAATACCTTGTGCATCTATTTCCTATCCAGCCAGCTTTGACGTGGGTTTAATCCACAAAGACCACATAAGCTTTGAGCTAAGGATATCTGATGGACCTGAGCACTGTGAGACCACAGCAGAATGCAAGGGTTTTGTTCTTCAGGCTGCAGAGCCACAGAAGTAAGCTGCCTGTGCTTGCTGCTGCTGAATTTATACAACTGTACCTGTGTATGTATAGACTGAGTTGAGCTGCTCCAGGGGAGGAAGGCTCTGCAGAGAGATCTAGGCAGGTTAAAATGGGCTGAGGTCACTGAGAAAAGGTTTAACAAGACCAAGGGCTGGGTCCTGCACTTCCGTCATGACAGCCCCAAGCTATGCTACAGGCCTGGGGCAGAGTGGTTGGAAAGCAGATGGGTGGAAAAGGACCTGAGGGTGCTGGTGGATGGGTGGCTGAGCAGAAGCCAGCCTGTGGCCAAGTGGCCAATGACATCCTGGATCAAAACCAGTGTCCAGCAGGAGCAGGGCACTGATTGTCCCCTGTACTCAGCTCTGGTGAGACAACAGCTTGAGCACTGGGTTCAGTTCTGGGCACAGAACAGGTGTCCAGAGAAGAGCAGTGAGGCTGGGGAGGGCTTTGGAGGGCATCACATAAGGGTTGCTTTCAGGATTGTTGTCCTGTCTCCTACACTGTGTATTTTTTTAAGAATCCCTACATTGTGTTTTCAAGCTACACACACTGCCTGAGGGAAAGAGAAACCTCCTTTACCACTTCTGCAGCACAGGCTGCAGGTTGTGCTCCTGCCCTTGCAAATGAGCAATCCTCACTCTATAATGAGCTTTGTTACATGCATTGTTGTTCCTCATCTTTACTTGGCATGGGAGCAGTTGCCTATTGCACTGCTATGGCAGCTGTTATCGGTAGGGGACAGCCCTTCAGTCAGTTTGCCTTCCCAAAGATCTCTAGGTATCACTTTGTGTTTTCTGAAGGGTAATTTCTCAAGCAGTTTTCTCAGAGGTCTTTCCTTGTAACTTCCTTACTCTGGAATTCCAAGCTGCCTCACTGTGCAATCACTTCTGCTCTGGTTCATTCCGCTCCCACTATCAGCATTAGCATCACCTGCATTGCTATGGAGCCCAGGAGGTGCATCTTTAAGCCCTATGAAATTATTCAGCAGGGAATAGTGAAGTATCTTGTATTGTCTTGAAGCCATAGGAACAGGATCGACCTGAAGTGTAAAACATTTCCATGAGCTTATATTCCTTTTGCCCAGCTGTGAGACTTGGCACTTCTAACAGATCCACTGCTACCTATAATGAACAAGATGAAGCTCATTCTCCACTCTGATATTCCCTGACATGCCTCCATGCAGCTTCCTGAGGAGCTATCCATCCCTTCCCACTGTTCAGAAAGAGCATGGATGAAAAGGGAATTTAAAAGAGAAAGACTCTACATGCACAGAAGCTTTTACAGAGAGGTGAGGCTCAGCTGAACTGCAGGTTGAGGTTGGCTGCTCTCTCCCCTGCTAGCTGTAGGGAATGGCCATGAGAGAGAAGCAGAAGTCATTTCCAAACTCAAGTGGCCATATTTCCACAGCCATGCTTCTGTCATACCACAAGTTAACATTCACCTTCTGGCTGACAGTGCCAGGATCATGCCTCCAGCAGCAAAAGTTTTCCCTACCTGTTACTGTTAGCTGCTCCTCCCTGCACACTGCTCCCTGTCTCTAGCAGCACTTCCAAGACACAGGCTGAGCAGAGATGGGGAAATAGCACATCCCACCCACTGCCCCCTTCTGCCCCAGGCTGTCAGCTTCAGAAAAGAGCTATGAGGGGGGGATTCCAGATGGAGAAGTAACTATGCCCTTGATGAACCCTTTCTGAGCTGTACATGTATCAATGTGGGCATGAAACACATCCCAATTGGATGTTCCACACAGGAATGAGAGGACACAGTGGAAGCAAACCAAAGAGCAACACTTCTAAAATGCTGCTAAATTGGTATGGTTTGTTATGGCCTGAACAACTTGCTGACAGCTGCTGTGCCACTGGATCTCTGTACCCCCTGATAGCACAGGCACCGTGGCTGCAGCAGTGCCACGTTTCCTAGCTCATTTGTTTGCCACTGTGCATTCAATGGTCACCACTCTCAGTCTGGTAAATCATTCCCTACTGGAATGGGCTGCCCAGGGAGGTGGTGGAGTCACCGCCCCCAGAGGTGTTCAAGGCGGGTTTGGACCTGGCACTTGGTGCCATGGGCTAGTCTAGAGGTCTGTGGGAATGGGTTGCACTTGGTGATCTGGGAGGTCTCTTCCAACCATGGTGATACTGTGAGATACTTGGACTTGCATCTCCATGGTGTAAGGTGCAACCATCTGCATTTGCAGCTGTCTTCCCCTGGGATGCAAAACTGAGTGGGATTCACCCTTCCAGACATGCACATCGTTACACAGTAGCATTAGGACTCTCTCAGGCTCGAGCAGAGCTCTAGTTTCAAACCTCCTAACTAATATCCTTGACAAGCTCCCTTTCAGGCACTGGCAGCAGCCAGAAGGAAAAGCTGAGCAGGTTAGAAATGACTGATGGGCTTCAGAGACAAAGTAGAGAGACAAGGTCTCACATGGTGCTAGCTTGAGGCCCTCCAGGCAAGAGCTCAGGCAGGTGCACTCAGCTGCCAGGGAAGGTATGGCACCAGCACAGAGATGGCTTCACACACACCTCTGTCTTTGATAAAGGAGGTGGTTTTCCAAAGATGCTTGTACAATAATATGCAGAGTCTGGGCAACAAAGAACTGCAAGGCCAGACCAGCTGTGGGGCTTCCACATGAGCAGAATCTGGCTGCCCAAATTGGGACAAGATCATGGACAGGCAAAGACTGAGAAAAACAGCAAGTGAGGGAGAAGTCACACTCCTGTGTGGAGCAGCACTAGTGAGAAAGTGAAAACCTGTCTGTGGAAGGCCTCTTTGTCAAGACCAAGATGAGTAAGGAGCACAGGATCCCAGGTCTGTTAGGGATCACTCACTCAGGAGGGAGAGCTTTGTGCAAATGACCAGCAGCAGTTTTCCAGTCACAGGCTCTTGTGCTGCAGAGGATTCCACCCAGCAGCCATCTACCAGAAGAGCAGCAGCATGTTCCTGATGACATCCACAACACCTTCAGAGCACAAATGCTGGAAGCAAGCATACTCCAGTTGTGCTGTTACTCAAACCACCCAAGACTGCTGACAAATGCAAAGCACAGGCAATCTAGATGCAGTTTAGGGCTGACTTGAAGGGAGTTGCAAAGGTGATGAACTTTTTGCTAGAGTTGTTAAATGTAAGGAAAATAGGCACAAACTGTGACTTGGGAGGTTCAGAGTGGGTAGCAGAAATGAAGGTAATGCATCAATGGAACAATTAAGCAGAGAGGAGGGAAAATCCTGTCTGAGAGGTGTTCAAGATCTGAGCAAGGTCGTGGCTGAGCTGATTGCTTTGGCAACAGTCCTGCTCCAACTGGCATGCTGGAGTAGAGACCTCCAGTCTGAGTCTACATCAATCTCACATAACTTTGCAGATTTCTTCTGAAGCTGTTACTTCAAAGTCTTTTCCTCTGTCCTTCAGCATAGCCTACCCTGAAGAGGTCACTAAGCACATCTGATGATTCAATTCCCCAGCCAAAAGAATAGATTAATTTCTGCTAAATTAATGCCTCCCCATTCTTAGTTTGGGTAATTACAGAATCTTTTTTTATCCCATCATTTTCTCTAGCTTCTTCAGAAGGCAATTACCTGATAACAAAGTGGATTACACCACTAATACATTTTCTGTGTGCCCAAATGTTTTGCTGCTGGGCTCCACCAAGACATTGTTCCAGAAAAGCACTGGGAAGTGGATACACCAAGAGCACCACGAATTGAATGAATGTGGAATCAGCTGTCAGATAAAGCTGATTATTCTCACATTCCAGATATCCTCTGCACCACCACCTGGGATCAATACCTAGGCAGTAAAATCCTAATTTTCTTTTTTTAACCTGCAGTTCACAAGCAAAGGGGAGGGCTGGGTGATACCAGCAAGGCTGCAGAACTTAGTGATACAGAGAAGTTTCTTACAGAGCATTATGATTTTTCTTGCAGGTACTCATCAGTCTCTGTCCTGCCACCAAGCCTGCAGCTCCCACTGAAGCCAACAGCAGCTGCAGATGTTCCAGCTCTTTAGAACTCAGATTGCCTTATCTCAGGTGTTTCTGTTTACCTCCAGCACAGTAATTAAGAGCTAGATCCCCACAGATATTCAGGCACTAACATGAAGCTGATGGAACATCAGTGTCTAAATATTTTGCAGGCTTTAGTCTAAAGGTAAGCCCACATGTTTGCAGAACATCTGTGCTCCCAGCCTACCAGCACCAACAGCCCATCCAAACATTCCTGGAGGGAAAAAGAACCCAAAGAACTGAGTCCAACCCAATGCTTTCATACAGCATTTAGAGTAAGAGAATGGATTTCTGAACTTGGAAATTCCCTCAGCTCTGGTGTTTACTGAGCCTGTGGATGGAAATGGATCTTGTGCTTGCTGTCAGGTTCAGTTTGAGCATGGCTGAAGGAGCTTTCCCCACCAACAGCACTTCCTGGCTGTTCTTAGCACACCTAATGCATGACGGCAAATGAGCTTCAGCTAAGTGACTGCAGCTCCCACAGAGACCACACAGTGGCTCAAGTTGGAAGGGAGCTCAGAGCTCATCTGCTCCAACCTCCCCACCACAGGCAGGGACACCTCTCAGCTAGACTCAACTGCTCAAGGCCTCATCCAGCCTGGCCTTCAACACTCCCAGGCAGGAGGCAGCCACAGCCTCCCTGGACACCCTCACACACAAGGACCTCCAGTTTGGTGTGCACAATGCTGCAGGAGCAGATGGATCTCTGTGCAGCATGGGCACGTGCTCCACTGGTGCATGTCACTGAGCAGGTGAAAACCACCTTGGCCTCTCCCCTAGGTCTGCATTTGCATGGCAGCTCCTGCTCAGAATTCATTTCTTCCCATGTGACAGCCCTGTCTTCCCAACCATGCTACTCCAGCCCATCCTTTTGTTTGCTGGTTCCACGAGCAAATCAGACAAGCAGGTTGTGCTTCTTGCTAAGGTCTGTGTGTGCCACCCATAAGTCTGCCCAGGACACATTAAATGGTAAGATATAGTGGTGGGTTTGACCTTGGCTGGATGTCTGGTGCCCACCAAAGCCACTCTGGCAGTTCCTCTCCCCAGCTGGATAAGGGAAGAAAAAAAAAGTACAGTGAAAGGCTTGTGGGTGAAGGACAGGGAGATCACTCATCGATTACCATTACAGGCAAACCAGACATGACTTGAAATTAATTCATCACCAATCAGGTCAGCATCACTTGACTGGCTTGGCCTTAGCCAGTGGTGAGTCCATCTTGGAGCTGGCTGGCATTGGCACCATCAAACACAGGGGAAGCTTCTCAAAGAAACCATCCCTGTAGCCTCCCTGCTACCCAAGCCTTGTCACATCAGCTCTGTACAGGCACCCACACATCTGTGTGACTGGGCCACCTTCTGCTAGCTCTGATTTGGGCAGAGCTGAGGGGGAATTTGCCTCCCCAGACCAGCATTTTCCTCATGCTAGACTCTAGCTTCATGACTTTCTCAAGGCAATGACATTTCACCTGGCTCATGGAAGGCCTCTCTACAGTCACAGGCCCTGTGTGTTCTACTGACAGATAACTCAGATCACCTCCCAGAACTGTGTTCACTGTGCATTACTTTGAGGCAAGTACTTATGGAAAAGCAAAAGACCAACGTGTCTGAGTGAGCACAGCTTCCTTCAAGGCCTCTCACACTCCACCTGCACACTTTCTCATCTCTTGAGCCAGGACAGCAAACACTACAGAGGAAATTCTTTGCTGATGACAAAGTATTTGCCCCGCTTCCTGCATGTCCCCCATCATCCCTTGTAGGTTTACTTTTCCATCGGGTCTAACTCAGTCTCTTTGAGCTCTGCTAACCTCACTATGGCATTCAGCAGCTGTCACTTTTTGTACATTTGGTTTTAAGCATCCAACTGCATTAACGTTTCCTGGAACCTCTCTTGAGCGTCAGAGCTTCAGATGTGTGCGTGGTCAGAAGCTGTCCTCCACGACCAGAAAGAGGTCTTTGCTGCCAAGGAATTCCACACTGCATGCAAAGATGGGAAGTGATTAATAAAATATCACTGAGGATAATTTGAAGATGTTTCCAACGCTCAGTAAAAAGTGTTTGACCATTCTTAGATGTTGGCGGTTCTGAGTCATTGTCTCCCCTCTCCAGAAGAGGACTTTCAAGTCCTCCTCTCCATGAGGACAACCAGAGGCAAGAATTTCCTCAGAGATAAGTGTACTACACTGAGTTTCCACTGAGCATTTTGTTAAGTCAATAAGATAAATGGGCTGATGTAATCATTTCCCTTAATTGAGCAACCACTCAGTTGTGCATTAAACTCAGATATGGAAGCATTCAGCCCACAGTTAGATCCCAATCAGATACAACTCTTATCAGGAGAAACCTCAGCACTTACTGTTATCAGGAGCAAAGGCAGAGAGTCTCAGCCACATATATTAAGTAACATATATTATTGCTAACTCCCCCTGCATGACTCTGGGACTGAAATTTTAGGGGGAAAATATCCTCAATGGCTTTTGTTCACCCTTTCTTTAGTACTTTTCCCTTCCCCTAATTAGGTGGAGTACATTCTAGGACAAAAGACTGGAATTGAACTGCAAGAAAAGCCCCAGAGCAGAAGCACATCCTAGCTGCTAGGTCAATTCCTGACCAAGACAAAACATGCCTCTGGTTTTTAGGTGCCAGCTTTTCATGAAACCCAGAAACTACCAAAGGCAGGGATGGCAATGAAGGGAATTAATCCTCAGCCTACTTTCTGTCACAACTATCACAGGCAATAAAACCCTCCAGACCCTGAGCAAGCCTTCAAAGAGGTCACTGCTTCAAACTTAGCAGATGAGAGAGAAGGTCCTGTAGTTTGGGAAGAAGCCTCCAGAGCTCCTTCCAACAGAAGCAGCAGCAGGCAGTGGAGATCCTCTCAGGTTTGCTGGATTTCAAGACCACCCAGGGGTAGACATCTTGGAACTTTCATCCACCTGTGCAATAGTATCCATAGAAAGGAGAGACTCACACAGTCCTCATCTCCTCACTCAGTATGCCACTGCCCTGCCCAGCACACTCACTTTGCTTTCTCCCTACAGAATGCCATCTGCCAATTTCTCCTCTGCTTCCACTTCCAGTCACTTTCTCGCCTTGAGCACTCTTCCCAAGTTTACTTTTAACCAACATAAAAAACCCTTATATCAATATTTGAGGGACAGTTCCTGCCAGATCCCTGCAGAGCTGTTCTCCATGATGCAGATCAGCAATCTGCTGAAATATGGTCCTAATTCTCTCCCAGCCCATGCATGGGATTTCATTTCCACAGCAAGCAAGAGCAGGCACAGGGGGAAGGGCTGCTGGGTGCAGACATCTGGAAAATGGGATAGCTCTGGGTTGCAGTGGTTTGAAACTGAAGCAGGGTAGATGGAGGTTGGACATCAGAAGGGAGTTGTTCACAATGAGGGTGGTAAAATACTGGAACAGGTTGCTCAGGGAGGTGGTTGAGGCCCCATCCCTAGAGACATTCAAGATCAGATTTGATGTGTCCCTGCACAGCCTGCTCTAGTTGGAGGTGTCACTGCTGCCTGCAGAGGGATTGGACAAGATGAGTTTTGAGGGTCTCTTCCAGGCCACAGTAATCTGTGAATTACTGGTGAGGGTGCAGAGCTGAGGTGCCTGCACAGCTGTTCTACCTTCAACTGAGAATGTTTCTCAACTTGAAGTTTCCCAAACTGCTCACTAAAAACAACCTTTCAGGCACAGTGCTCTGTGGTGTGGGTCCTGCCTCCCAGCTGGCAAGAGCAGAGAGCCTGCCTGCTTACACTGTGCTGGTTTCACCTGAGAAACAGGAGGCAAAGCTGCGTGCAGCAGGCACAGCTGTGCCCGCCAGGCAAGGCCATGCTGCCAGCAGAGCTCCCTCCTGGGAGGGCAGGGGCATTCTGCTCTCTACTTACCCTCTCTCTTGGTTTGCCAGCGCTGCCGAGACGCGGGAGCAAGCCAGCATGACCTGTCCAGTTTGTGGCAGGGGGAAAGCACAAAAAGGGCCATTTCCACTCTTCCCCACACCTTGCAGAGAGTCTTGCTTTGCCTCACTTGCCACACTGCTGACAGGACTCATGACAGAGCTCAGAGCACCACATCACTCATTACTTGGTGCCTGTTTCCAGCAATAGTAAGAGATAACCACAACATCACCATGTGTGCATCTCAGCATAATAAATTTTGGCTTGGATTAGCTTCAGTTAGAGACACACAAAATCATGGAAATAAGTCATGTAAGCAGCTGACAAACTGCAGCCTACCTCCCTCCTGGTACCCTGAATGGATCTGTGATAAAACAGTCAATGGGAGGCAGGATCTCTACTGCTTGCTATAGAAAGAGGCATTCAAGCCTGGAAGTGTAAAGCCAACAATGTACTTCTTAGAGCTTGCCCCTCCAAGGAAAATTTGGCACAAGGAATAAAAAAGCATTCCTGTAGAGGGCTGGGCTTTAACAACAGACCTTGAAACACAGGACAGCACTTAGACCAAGAGAGGGTTCCCACCCCAGCAAGAGCTGGGCTCAGGGCAGCAGAATGTAGGTCACCCAGGGTGGAAGGCAGCACAGCACCAGCTCCCTGTGCCAAGTAGGAACACTGCAGGAGCTGCTCCTGTCTTGTATAGCAAATCCTGATTTATATTGCACTTCAGTACAAGTGCAGGGAGTAAACCCTGGGGCAAATACCAATATTCCTTTGCATCTGCATGCCCTGAAGACTGGCCTGAACCCCCATGCTGCAAGTCTTCATTGCAGTGACCACTAGTTTGTGACTAGAGCAAGCCACTGAGAACCAAACACAGACAGCAGCAGTCTCCAGCAGGGAAGCTACTGACTTCTCCCTGCCACCAGGAGCTGCAGCTTCACAAACACAGAGGCAGGGCTCTGAAAGAGTTGGAAGAGAACAACATATTAAACCTGTCAGCACAAACCAGTCTCGTCCGTTCCTAACCCATTCGTGACTAACAGAAGAGGAACAAACAAACCAGATCCTGCCCTGATTACCCAAGCAGGCAGAGTTCTGACAGGGTGACTTCAGAGGCTGGGCACATCAGCTACATTTTCAGAGAAGGATCTACATCAGAATATGAGTTGGAAGGTTCCTTCGCCTGACAGCTTGCTGGTTTGCCATGAAATGTATCACTGGTGCCTTGGAAATAAACACCCAAGCTCAGCTGCTTTGCCATGAGGACACTGGAACCTCTCTCAAGAAGAAAAGCTCAATTGCAGAAACATTTTTTAGCTCTAACTCAATGGTGACAGAGTATAGAATGGCTCAGGTCGGAAGGGACCTCAGAGTTCATCTCCTCCAACCTCCCCACCATGGGCAGGGACATCTCTCAGCTAGACTCAGCTGCTCAAGGTCTCATCCAGCCTGGCCTTGAACAACACGAGGCAGGAGGCAGCCACAGCCTCCCTGGGCAGCCTGTGCCAGAGTCTCACCACCCTCCCCCTGAAGAACTTCTCCCTCAGCTCCAGTCTAACCCTGCTCTGCCTCAGCTTCAAACCATTCCCCTTGTCCTGTCTCCAGAAACCCTGATGAAAAGTCCCTCTGCAGCCTTCCTGCAGGATCCCTTCAGTTGGCAGGCAGCTCTGAGGTCTCCCTGGAGTCTTCTCTTCTCCAGGCTGGATCCCTCCAGCTCCAAAGTAAATGAGAAGTGGTCCTGACACTAGCATCTGCTGCTCAACACCTCATAAACTAACAGGACTGCAGCTGAGGCCAACAGCTCACTCCCACAGCACACTGCAGCAGGTCTCCAAGGAACAAATCCTGAAGGGTTATTCTGGTTGAGTTAGGAAGGGGACTTCAATAGATACTATTAGAAGCAATCTGGGCTGAAGCACTCTTATGAATGATTTACTGCAGCCAAAACCAGATTTCTAATTCAGTCTCTAGGCAGGGACTCCTTGGTCCTCCCTGCTGTCCATAATGCCACACACTGGGCTAGCACTGTCACAGGAGACAAGAATCTGTAGCTCTGTTTCTAACTTAATGGATAAAACCTCTCAGAGCTGTCAAGGAGCATCTTGCAGGGGGTTCATTTTGCCAGACTGGAGTCTAGATCTTACTGGTTTGTTGTTACTTTTGAGGTTTGTAGTCATTTTCCTTTGTACTTGTTCAGCAATGGGAATTTAAGGATGTAGGTTTCTCAGAGCCCCATCAAGCCTGACCTTCTCCAGGAATGGAGCCTCAACTACATCCCTGGGAAACCTGCTGCAGTGTTCCAGCACCTTCATGGTGTAGAACTTGTTCCTCACATCCAATCTCAATCTGCTCTGCTCTCATTTCAAACCATTGCCCTCATCCTGTCCCTGCAGGCCATTGCAGACAGTCCCTCTGCAGTCTGCTTGCAGCCCCTTCAGGTACTGGCAGGCTGCTATTAGGTCTGCCTGAAGCCTTCTCTCCAAGCTGAACACCCCCAGCCCTCTCAGCCTGGCCTCGTAGCAGAGCTGCTCCAGTCCCCTGAGCATCTTCATGGCCCTCCTGTGGAGCTGCTCCATCAGGTCCATGTCCTGGTTTCCATGATGTCTAAATGCTGTAACACAGAAAAGTACTTCCATGCTTTGTCCTATGGAGTCACAGGGAGGCAAAGAAGGCTCCCAGAGCTGGTCACGAAGGACTTGTCTGTCTGCCTGGGAACTGTAAAAGAAACATCTCCCTACAGACTCCTGGGGAAGTAAACCAAGCAGGCATTTACATTTGGTATATTCCCCTAATTATGTTATTTTAAAGGCTGACAGATGCTGCATTTGGTAGGGCAGGATTTTCCTTATTTAAAACACCTAAAAATGAGTGAATCCCTCCCACAATTTTTCCTACTCTTGTGCTCTGTGGAGGTGCTGGTGAAGCACAGCTGCAACAGAACACAGCACTAAGAGTCAGGGGAAAAAACTTCTGCAGATGGTTTTATCACATACACCTCTGTAACACCTGTTACAAGTTAGTTTCTTTGGGTTTCCTTGACTGCTAAAATTGCAAATTCTTCTGGGTTTTCTTGGCTGCCAAGAGGTGACTATGAGGTCCTGCTTGCAACCAGTGAGGAGACTGAGCACAGCTGACCTCAGATTGCAGTCAGTGGCACTGTACAGAAACAGTGCCCTGCTGATTCTTCGAAGGAGCAGAGAAAATGGCATGGGGAACATATTCCTGAAGGACAGCCTGGTGCCTCTCACAAGTAGCTGCCAGCCCGGCAGCGCGCAAGGCACGCATGTGAATATCAACACAGCTGGGGGAGTTCACTCAGCTGGATCCCTCTTCCTGGTCAGCAGTCTTGAACATGACTGCTACTGAATGCAGTCTGCTCCATTTGGAAGGTAAAGGCTAATTACTGCCATGAACTGGAGGCAAGATGGAAATTGTTACTGTCAACTCTGCCAGGAAGTGACAGAGCTGCTTCTGGGCAGAACTTCCTGAAGAGCACTGCAGGTATTCACAGGATGGCTCAGGTTGGAAGGGAGCTCAGAGCTCATCTGCTCCAACCTCCCCACCATGGCCAGGGACACCTCTCAGCTAGACTCAGCTGCTCAAGGCCTCATCCAGCCTGGCCTTCAACACCCCCAGGCAGGAGGCAGCCACTGTGCTCTGCAGGAGTTGCCTGAAGGAGCTATTCCACCAACACAAGAGTCTCCAGACATTGAAGTTTTGACTCCTGGCTGTGATTTAACCCCACCCAGCCCCAAAGCAGCAACCACGCAGTCGCCAGCTCACTCCTACCCCCTTGGCACATTGCAACACCAGTAGCTGTTCAAAACTAGGTTCACCAGGATTCTTTTACCCCCATAAAAGCACTGCAATCAAACAGCATTTCCAGCACTTCCTCTCTACCATTTCCTTTCTCAGATGACAAAGTTCTTGTTCCCTTTGAGTGCAGCCCCTAATGTCGTCATTTTCCAGCCTGTAAAATGTACCCAAACCAGCTGCTGGCAGGGCAAAGTGACCTGACCTCGGTGGTTACAGACTGCTGTTGGCACACCATGGGTACCAGCTGTGCTGACTGGGGGCCTGCATCCTCCTGTGCTCAACTGTGAGCATCCCTCACAGCACTTGTAACTGTGGCACACGAAGGGCACCACAGGGCCCTCTTAGCAGCTTTGCTGCATGCAAAGGGTACCTGTTAGCAGCCCTGTGCAGGGCACTGCAGGGCTCTGTTAGCAGCCCAGTTCCACAGACAGTGCTTAACCTGACTGAGCTCAGCTGCTAGCTGAGGCAGTCAAGCCTCCTGCTCTAAGCACAGTCTGTGAGCCTACAATGCCTCATTGTTTGGCTGCTTCTAGGTGATAATGAACTTGGCATCCAGTTCCCCCTCCTGAGAGGTTTCCAGGAGACTCTACAGAAACTGTTTGCTGCTCCTGGTTTTATGTAACCATCTTAGTTTCAGCATGCAGAGAAGCTTGTTCTTGTCAACCCCTTATCTCCAGAGCTGCACTGACAGCTAAAATTGAGTCACACTGGCATTAGACCTGTGTATGTTTATACCTGACACATGGTTAGGGCTTACTTTATAAGCCAGGATTCCATCTTCTGGCTAATGGCATTGTCAGTGCCCTATGGCTCGGGCAGCCCTCCACTGACTGTGGCAGTGACCCTGATGCTGCTCTGTCTATACACAAACTGATGTTACACTGGCAGCTGAAGTACACTGCATTGCCTGATAAATACCTTGTCCAGCTAAGCCTGGAATTCAGGTTGTAAACCTACATTATCAATAGTTCATAAACTAGGCTGAAGTGCACTGCACCTTCTGACCCAAGCCCAGCAAAACCTCAGAATCACACAATTGTTCTGGTTGAAAAAGCCCTTTAAGATCAAGTCCAACCATTCCCTAACTCTCCCAAGCTGCTACTAAACCACATAACTTAGCACCACTCCTGTGTTTTTTAACCACCCCAGCAAAGGGGATTGGACCACCTCCCTGGAGAGCCTACTCCAGTGTTTAATAACTCTTCAGTGAAGAAGTTTCTTCCAATACCCAAACTAAACCTCCCCTAGTTCAAGTTGAGGCCATTTCCTCTCATTCTGTCACTTGACAGTACAGAGAAGACACCAACACTCACCTTGCTGGAACATTTCTTTCAGGGTCTCACTCCGCCTCCTGCTTCCCCAGACTAAACCAGCCCAGTTCCCTCAGCCTCCCTTCAGGAGACTTGTTCTTCAGACTCCTCACCACCTTCATTGCTCCTCACTCCAGCAAAGTGTTTCTTTAAGTGACTACTGCATCCCATGCCCAGCCTTAAGGGCACAACTAGTCCACAGCTGTCCGTGGAGTTAAGAAATCCATCAGTAGCAGCATTCAGCCACCAAAGGAAGCTCCTGAGCAAGGGAGGCAGTGACTGTGAGTGCACAGCTCCCCTAAGAGTGAGAAGCAGCTAAAAGAGCACTCTGTAAGATGTCAGTGGCTCAAAATA
Source organism: Semnornis frantzii (assembly GCA_013399775.1). NCBI lineage: Eukaryota > Metazoa > Chordata > Aves > Piciformes > Ramphastidae > Semnornis > Semnornis frantzii. The sequence continues at coordinate 7,118 of VWYK01023919.1, read as the reverse complement.
AGAGGGAATATTTTTCAAATGCAGCTTGGTCAGAACTAGGGAAAAAGAAAGGAAAAAGAAAGGAATCTTGGCATAAGAGAAGCAAATTCTAGGGAAGCTGAAAGCTGTTGAGGCCAAGCAGCACCCACCTGAGGTTTTGGCTGCAGGAACCAACTGCTTCTGTGCAAATAAGCAGAGGTCTGTCCTCCCACCCACCCACCCCTCAGTTAAATCTAAGCAGCATAGCTCCAAAGCCCCTGTGGAGCACAGCACAAGGCTGTGGGAGCCAACCTCCTGCAGGCCATTCCACTGCCTGCAGGGCTTTCAGCTTCAGCAGTCCAGTTGTATTGTACGAACCCCCAACAGCAGCTGAAATCTGTACTATCAGGCCCACAGCAGCCTGATGTGACTCTGCAGACAGTAGGCAGGCTCACAGCTCATCTTAACGCATACCAACAATTCTGGGCACCCTAATCTGAACAATCTGCAACCTGCCAAGGCCCACTTGAGATCCCCTTCTTTGCCCTTCCTTCCCTGAACTGGTACAGTTCCTCATGTAGGAACGAGACCAGGGGAAAACAAAACTCACTCAGGCAGAGTATCTTCAGGCAGTCTGTCAGCAGCTCAATGCAAACACTGCACTGCTGCATTGGAACAACACCCACAGAGTGCATCTGCAGCTCTGCACAGGCTCTGCTACAGCTTTGGTGACTGCTGAGGAGCAGTTGCACCAAATGTGTGCAGCTGCACACTCGGTTTTAGAACTGGAGCTGACATCTTAATGAATTAGATGGGCAGGCAGAGGGTGGCTCAGGCTGCAAGGGACCTCAGAGCTCATCCATTCCAACCTCCCTACCATGGGCAGGGACACCTCTCAACTAGGCTCAGCTGCTCAAGGCCTCATCCAACCTGGCCCTTCAACACCCTCAGGTAGGAGACAGCCACAGCCTCCCCTGGCAGCCTGTGCCAGAGTCTCACCACCCTCTGTTGTGGAGCACTCCAAATCCCTTCTCCCTCTACCTCCATGTCCAGAGGTTTGAATGGGGGAAGGCAGCAGCACGAAACTGCTTTCCCCCGCCCCTTGCAGGCTCGAAGGGGCACGAGCAAAAGGTGCCCTTTGCAGAGGTGTGTTGAGCTGTGGGAAAGCCTGCACTGGGATGGGGGTGACTGGCTGTGCCCTTCACACCCAGCACAGGGATGGTGACAGACGCAGCGCCTGGGAAGCGAGGAAGCGAGCGCGCAGGCCCTGCTTTCGCTCCAGCCTCTGCACTTCTGCTCTGGTCCTGCTCTTGCACAGTTTGTGCTGCTCCCCACGAGTCTGCAAGCACAGCAAGTCCTTAGGCTCCCAGACCTGGCTTCTCCTGCACCACCGCATCCTGGCTTCCTGCTCGCTGCCCTGAGCTGGAGAACATGGCAGCAGTTTGGCTTTTCTCCCTGCACCGCTTAGACAGCATCTCTCTGTGATCTTTGCCTCAGGGGAGCTGTGTCTGAGACACTTTGGAGGGTTTTATTCACCTTGGACTTAATGCCACGTGGATCCACAACTGGATTATAGCTTCCAGGTTCAGAGGCTGCCACAGAGAAATTCAGCAGGGACTGTCTCTAAGCTCCTACTTCACCTCTGTGAGTAAAATCTGCTGCTCCCTAGGCTCTCTGCTCAGCCTGATTTATAATTGGGGTAAAGCTGTTTTGTAGCTTAGCCATTTCTGTTTTCTGACTTTCCTAAATTACTATAGTTGCACATAAGCATCCTTGTGAAGATTCCAAATAGAATTAGAACCTGTAAATAAACCTTAACTAATTCTGTTTATAGTTCAGGGCTTTTTAGGAAAATCAAATAACTATTATTTTTATAATTCTTGTCTCAGCCAAACAATTCCCAACCAAATCACCCTCCTACTGAAGAACTTCTTCCTCAGCTCCAGTCTAACCCTGCTCTGCCTCAGCTTCAAACCATTGCCCCTTGTCCTGTCTCTATACACCCTGATGAAAAGTCTCTCTGCAGCCTTCCTGCAGGATCCCTTCAGGTAGTGGAAGGCAGCTCTGAGGTCCCCCTGGAGTCTTCTCCAGGCTGAGCACCCTCAGCTCCCTCAGCCTTTCCCCACAGCAGAGCTGCTCCAGCACTTGGATCATCTTTGTGGCCTCCTCTGGACTCCAACAGCTCTGTGTCCCTCTTCTGATGGGGACACCAGAACTGGAAGCAGTCTGTCTGAAATTGACTCCTCCCCAGCAGCTGTTTAGGAATGGAGCTTCTCCTTAAAACAGAGCAAATATTTCTATCTTGTAGCTTTCTGCCATCAGTTTTCCTCTGATATCAAATCAGGAAGATTCAGGATGGAGAGCTCACACAGCTAGTGTGAAATAAATCTTACAGTTTTTAACCAGGTGCAGGTTGCCCAGGGAGGCAGTCAATGCCCCATCTCTGGAGATATTCAAGATGAAGCTGGACAAGGCTGTGAGCAACCTGCTCTAGTGGAGGATGACCTTGATGCCTGCAGGAGGTTGGACTGGATAAGCTTTGGAGGTCCCTTCCAGCCCAAAGCATTGCATGATTCTGTATTTCAGAATTACCTTGACTGCTGCATTTCTCTTGGCCCCCCTTCCACACTCCATCACTGAAGCATGATCTTTCTCTCCCACGACAGGCAGCTCAACACCGTCATGAAGGGCACTGAGTGAGGAAGAGAAAGTGACATCCTGCTGCAGAAGTAGTTCCATGTGTGCAGCAGAGCAGATCTGGCTGAACACTGCACAGTGGCTTGGCTGCTGGAAGCTGCTTCATAAATGAAACACTTCCAAGAGACACTGCAGGTTGCAACAGGCAGAGTGTCCCCAGAGGTTCTGGGAAGTGCCCTGCTGACATCACACACTGACCAAGCTTTCCAGAGATGGCCTCAGAAGTGTGAAGGGCAGAAGCAACAGAAAGATGCACAAAGATGCTGTGACCAGCCAGCAGAGCTGTGCAGGGCCCCAGCTGATACCTGCCCTGGTCCTTGTGTCTCACCACAGCAGGAGGAATTATTGCTGCATCACTTCCACTTTGCAGGCAGAACAACTGCACAACCTCAGTAAGCACCCCCCAGAGCCCAGAGAAGCACACACCTGTGCAACAGGCACATGGGGTCCTGCTGGCTGCCCAAGGGAAGGGGCAATCATTTGGGGAACGCAATTCTTAAGAGAAAGTTCCTTCTGTGCTTTTAGGACTGCCAGCATGTGACAATGCCTGAGACTAGCAGGCCCCAGCATTTGACTCCTCTGCAGCTGTTCCAGAATGAGGCCCATGCTACTCTCTTGGGTGATGTTTTGGAGGCTTGTTTGGGATTGAGTGCCCTTGGAGAGATGCTGACCTTGGCACTGCCTCACTCAGGTGAGGCCAAGCTAGCCTCTGGAAAACATTCACTCTGAGGGAGCTGGGCTTGGTCAGCCTCCAGAAGTGAAGGCTGCAGGGGGACCTCAGAGTTGCCTGCCAACAGCTGAAGGGATCCTGCAGGAAGGCTGCAGAGGGACTTTTCATCAGGGTGTCTAGAGACAGGACAAGGGGAACGGTTTGAAGCCGAGGTTCATTCCAGCCTGAGCTGTTCTAGGATTCTGATGCTGGAGAGAGGGCTGTAATGATACAAAGGATCCCTTGCTGAGGACTGAGTCTGCTCTGGGCATGCCCAGTTCCCACAGCTTTCTCCTTTTGGCACCAGGCAGCTCTCTCTGCTCCAGTCAGTTATTAGTGGGAGTGAGGACCAGCAGACCAGAGGGAACTGAAATTCCATCACTTATACCCTGCCAATCCTACAGCAAACCAGACTTTGTAGCCCTGCCTCCTCCTGTGCTTACACCCATTTCCCTGGTTCTCAGCACCTCTGGGATGAGATAAAGCATGCCAAACTTCAGGAGTGCTAAGACCTCTTTCAGCAGGCTGTGGTGGGTGCAGGGGTGGGTATGGTGATATCCTGTCAAGATTCACATCCACAGCAGAGCTCTGGTAGACCTTCGGTCCCTGAGCCATCACTGCCATTCCTCAGGAGCCTGCTTTCCTCCCATCACTATGCCATTAACCTTCTGGAATATTAATTAGTGGCTTTGAGGCCAACTGCAGCACCTCAACTATGTAAGGATTCCTCACAATTTGGAAAGAATAAACATGAACTTTGTAAGATGCTAGGCCCAGCTGCAGAAAGAGTTGTGTATTGATGCAGCCAATAAAAAGGTATTATTTGTGCTCAAAACCTCTGAATTGTTAGCAAAGACTTAGCAGCATGTAGATGTTTCCCTCAGGGGAAGGGAATTCACAAGAAAGAACACCTTTGTGAGAGACCAGAATGCTCTCCACTTCACTGGGCAGGCTTCAGGACAAACATCAGATGAAGCAGGCATAGAGAAGCAAAACCCACACCCTCCATTCTAGAGATATGCTCCTAAGAACATCCTTCAGGCACACAGAGAGCTGCAGCATGGAAGGGAGGGATGAGAGGCCTCTATCAATGACCTCTTGTGCCTGTGCTGGAAGAGCAATTCACAGAATGGGAAGGTTGGAAGGGACCTCAAGGATCATCCAGTTCCAACCCCCTGCCATAGGCAGGGACACCTCCCACTAGCACAGAGCACTCAAGGCCTCCTCCAACCTGGCCTTGAACACTTTCAGCCTTGGGGGCCTTCATGGGACATGGATTTCTCTTCCTAAAGTTAGTGTGCTCCTGAGAGCTTCACAAGGATGCCTCTCCATACAGCTGCCGATGGGCCACTGCTAGCTGGTGACAGCCTCACAGACCAGAGTTCCTCTAAAGCAGTTTTCCCTTAGCTGCTGCCTCCCAGGAGCTGCACCTCCACCAGCTGTGCTAAGTCTGACTCCTGCCTTTAGTGGCTCTGTTAGAGGCTGCTTAACCTTCAGACCCAGGCTGAGACCAGGCACCTGACTCCCTTCCTGGTTTCTGAGGCATGTGAAAGATTAGTGCCTGGGCCTGTAAAGTTTTTTACTTTGGGAGGTTTTAGTTTGTTGCTTGGTTTAGGTTTTTTAAGGTGGCTGAAAGCTGAGCTGATGAAGGAACCACAACACTGGAGGTACAGAAGAAAGGTCCTGCCTGCTGTGGCCACCACAGTCACAGCAGTTTAGGGCAACTGCTGAATGAGTTCTGATAGGACAAATAAATCATTGAGAATGTGAGGATAAAAGAGAATGAGGACAGATTCTGCCTCTGGTCTCTCCAGTCATGATTTTAAAAGACTTTTGAAGTATTTTATATAAATTAATAATGTTTACAGTGCTTATATATCTATACATACTTTTTTCACCCTGAGAACTCCCTTAAGCCCCAAGGGACAAGCACCTACCTACTACCGGTTACTGTAGTGAAAGAAAGAGCTGCCTGCTGTGACTTGCTGAATGACAGGCACAGCCTGGCACCTGTCCTGCTCTTTGCCAGGTGCTTGCACAGTGCTGCAGATGGATTCAGGGCAGTGAGGGGTTCACACTGCACTAGAGTGAGCTGGAGCAAACTCCATCTAGTCATCTGGGTTGGGATTTGTTATCCTTTTGGCATTTCATCTACCACACTCACAGCTATGCTTTCCACTGCTAAGGTTACTTTTGATCTTCCCTTCACCCTAGGGAGCTTAAGATGAAATCATAGCTGAGATATGCAACACCCACTTACAGGAAAAACCTGGGACAGGCATCATACAGGTACTAGCTACACTTTCTTAAAAACCATTTTAAAAAGTGAGCCTCTTAAGATAGGGGAGGCCAAACAAACATCATTTAACATCTCCTTCTTGCTAATCTGGAATAATGCTAAATCTGTATCTCAACAATCTTTAACATAATCTTTCCAGGTTAATAATTAACTGAATTTATGATTTTTTTTTAAATAGAAGTCTATATGTGCATGATGTAAATGGCTTCAGCATTTTCTAGACGTGAACATTATTCTATTTGAAATTATTTGAGCAGTTTCCCAGGAGACAGCCAAAGTCTGCATGGATATTAGAAGTTGGAAAAACTAAAATACTTTCTCAAAGAGAATAGTTAAAAGTAAAATTTCATTTACTCAATCAAAGCTTAGCAGTTCAAGCATAATCTCAGCTGCTGAGTAACATATTAGATATTGACAGAATCACAAAATGGCTCAGGCTGGAAGGGAGCTCAGAGCTCATCTGCTCCAACCTCCCCACCATGGGCAGGGACACCTCTCAGCTAGACTCTGCTGCTCAAGGCCTCATCCAGCCTGGCCTTGAACACCACCAGGCAGGAGGCAGCCAGAGCCTCCCTGGGCAGCCTGTGCCAGAGTCTCATCCCCCTCCTACTGAAGAACTTCTTCCTCAGCTCCAGCCTAACCCTACTCTCCCCTAGCTTCAAGCACTCTGCTGCCATGCTGAAGCATTTGGGTTTCATGCATGTAAAGCAACCTGCTGTGCTACAGCACTGGACAGCTCAGGTCTCTGCCTGCAGCAATCCCTGGGGACACAGCAGGAGCACTACCAGGCTATGGCACACAACTGACACTGCTGAACTACAAAGCAAAGACATCCAAACAGCAATCACAAGCTCAGGCAAATCATTCATTTTAGGTCCATAGAGGAAGAACCATTTCTGAGCAGGAAGCTACAGAGGAGAGATTGGTAACTAATTCAAGCTGTAAAAGAGCACAGCACCTCCAGCTAAGGGGTGAGTTTGCATCTGGCTGGCAATGAAAGGAATATCAGTCTAGAGCTCTTCTGCCACCACTGCACACTTGCATATCAGTGATAAGACTGTCCTGGGGTTATCTGGCAGCAGAGCAGTCCTGCTGCAGTCCCACGTGTGCAGACATGCTGCAGGTTCAGTTCCAAACCCTCTGCTCACTGCATGCCCCCTGAGCAGACTGACAGGCAGCTGCTGAACGCAGCCTCTGGCCTCTGCTGAGGCTGAACTTCAAGTGACATGAAGGACATGCAACACTGCTACAACCAAGTGTACCACAGCCCCTCCATGCCCCCCACATATTACATGCAGGAAATCAGTCACAAATTAAAAGTTCCATTGATGAGCTACCAGCCTGCCCCAAGAGCTGGAAAGAAGCTGCCTGGCTAACCACTGACTGACTCAAACTCTGGCAGGAGGATGCAGCAGCAGATTTCTGAACCACATCTTTGTTTTGGTTTTTTGGTTT
>VWYK01023918.1:109461-122050 GCA_013399775.1 Semnornis frantzii | reverse complement strand
CTCGCAACGCCGCCGGTCCCCTTGCCGCGCTCCGGTAGGCCTCGAGCCCCTTCTCGTCCCCTCGCAACGCCGCCGGTCCCCCTGCCGCGCCCCGGTAGGCCCCGAGCCCCTTCTCGTCCCCTCGCAACGCCGCCGGTCCCCCTGCCGCGCCCCGGTAGGCCCCGAGCCCCTTCTCGTCCCCTCGCAACGCCGCCGGTCCCCCTGCCGCGCCCCGGTAGGCCCCGAGCCCCTTCTCGTCCCCTCGCAACGCCGCCGGCCCCCCTGTCCCGCGCCCCGTTCCCGGGGCTGCTCTCACCTTGCGCACCTGTGCGAGTGCAGCAGTTAGTGCTGCTCTCAGCCGCCCGTGGCCTTAGGTTTTGTTGCCGCTGGTCTGGTGCCTTCGGCGGTGTCTCCGGTGACGCGGGTGGCCGTGAACGTGGATTTGGCTTGATGTGTGTTTAATGGCTCACCTTAATTTAGGTATTTGTTACGTGCCGGGTTTGTGTCTGGCTGTGCCCCGCCGGGAGCGGCGGCTCCGCCCTGCTGAGGCAAGCCCTGGGCTCACAGGGCCGCAGTCTCCCTGCTGTGGGGAAGGGGCTCCGGTGTGTTGCAGACAAGCTGCATTTCTCTGACGCGCCAGGCGAGAGGGCCCTCCGAAAGCATATGCTTCTGGTCGTCATTCCGACTGAAAGATCATTCGGCAATACTTATGTGGGATCTGTGTGGATAATTGCTATATAAAAACTGCTGATCTAGCTGTGAGGGAAGGGGGCACAAATCCCCCTTCTCCCACCACATGTTCAGACAAGGCCATCTGGCCATCTGCTGCCGTATCTGAGCTTCCTCCCCTGCCATATGTGCCTGCGTTCGCAGACAGACTCTTCTTAGGGTGCCTGCGGGCAGCTCAACTCCCTTCTCACCATATGCAAAACTTTATTGACCCACATGAGAGGCTTGGATTTCAGGTTTGTGCATGCTGGCTCCCACCGGAGGGGGATTGGAGTCTTTAAACTTGGCCGTTCTCATTAACATATAAATTAGCTGCAGTTTATTAAAACCTTGTGTGCTTTAGTAGAATGATGCAGAGGCTGGTGCTTTCTTGTTGGTTCTTCTGTTTCACATTTGCATAAGCCAGTAAGCAGTGAACTCTCTCATCTATTTACCCTCTCCTGATTTAATGCCATTTGCTGGATTTAATAGGCTCTGAAATCTTCAAGCTCATCCAGTCTAACCTTCGACCCAGGTCAAGGCTGAGCATTAAATCCTGCCCCTAAGTGCTGGGTCCATAGGTCACTTAAACACTTAGCATTGGTGTTAGGATCATAGAATGATGGAATGGTCTGGGTTTGGAGGGACCTTCACGATCATCAAATTCCAACCCATGGCCCCACCAGCCCAGGTTGCTTAAGGCCCCATCCAGCCTGGCCTTGAACACCTCCAGGGAGGAGGCATTGACAGCCTCCCTGCACAACCTGTTTCAGTGTCTCCTCACCCTCACTGTAAAGAATTTCTTCCTATCTCCAGTCTAAATCTCCCCTCGTGCAGCTTAAGGAAGGACACAGGTGATTCCTTCTGATGCATCCTTTCACACCAGCTCAGTGCAGCTGATACTCTCTTGTGTGAGGCTTAGGATTTTAATTTACAGGAGCGTGTGGTCAGGGTTGTGTGCAGAGAGGATTTCTCCAGTTTAAGGAGGGGAATGCTGTCAGGCTGTACCATGAGCAGTTCCTTCAGTTAGAGGTGGCTGCCATTCAGGAAGTACACTGTTACCTTGCTGTGCTGGAGGATTTCTGGGAAGGCTGACCTGTTACTTCCTGGCTTGCCCTCTTTTCGATTGATGGCATATTGCATTTCCCAGTCTCCTGACTTCTGTAGTTTTCAGAGTGTGTGAGGGTTTCTGATGCTTCTTGAAATGCCCTGAGGGTATTTCAAGGGTAACAGTTTTCACTGCAGCAGTGTTGCAGCCTCTGGCCTTGCTGATCTGGGCTGATCCTGGCTGGGCACACTCCGACTCCTCCACCTGAGCAGGGACCTGACTGCTTGTTCCTTGTGCAATCCAAATGTAAGTGCCTGAAGCACGATCTTGCTTAGTCAGTGATTGCTTAGATGCCCCATGAAGAGGAGGACAAAGGCTGCAGGCAATCCCAAAGCTGGTACCAACACAATAAAGAGCACAGAAGCTGGTGAATGGAGGAAAGTGCTTTACTAAAAGCTTTCTGTAAGGATCTGTATACTGAAAAGAGATGACTGCAGAAGTACAGCATTGTTACCATATAGCAAGAAACAGCATGGCCAAACAGTTTGCTTTCTGACAGTGATAACAGCATAAATGAAAGCCTGTGCTAAGCCCGTTTTAGGACTGGCAGTAAAATCTGATCTGAATTTCTTAAGAGGAATATCAGGAGACATTCTGTCAACTTTGCTGAGATTGCTAGATTCATTCAGGTTGGAAAAGGCCTTTGCCCACTACCTTAAATATTCTCTAAGCCATGAAAAGATGTTCTTATTGCATCATTACAGCAACACTAGCCCAGGAGTAGCAGCAGAAGCTGCCAGAGCAGCTTTAGAGCTCTGCACTTCTCTTTTTGAGTGTGGGGTTTGCAGAAGTACCTGGGCTGGATTTACAAACTTTTTTCCCCCCACAGCTTTGCTGGATGTTACCTGGTTGAGAAGATTAACACGAGTAGAAGATTCTAAGCCACTAGAGCAAACGACCAGGGTAAGTCAGCACTGAAGGCAGCATACTTTGACTTTGCCCTTTGTTTTTTAAAGATTCTTGTCTGTAATGAACGGCAGGAGTTCTGTGTTCAGTGGTAATCTGGCAGAATGCTACAGGATGGAAGTGTATGACTTGGTTGGCTTGCACGTCGTGTGACAAAGACGATTCTGAAGGACAAGTCCCTGCTTGTGAACTCCGCGTAGATGCTCAGTAGCTGCTTTGGCTTCACAAGGCATCGTGCCACAAGAGGGAGTAGCCAGCTGCGGTTTAGTATTGCTGCTACACAGCATCTGGAGAGCGACGCTGGGGGGCCCCTGGCTGCTGGCAAACCCAAAAGGCTTGGGTTAGGTTTCTCTATCTTAATGATGCATTTCTGCCGTGAGGCAAAATACAAACCTCCCGTTTTCAGCGGAGGCCTCCTTCATACGAGTTTCCTTTTTAGCCACAAAGTTAGCGGAAGGGCAGGAAATCCCTGCCAGGTTAAGAGCCAGGCAGGTTGAAAGGATTTCCTGCAATACACAGAAGATGTAAGCCTCTCTAACACAGCAGAAGCTTGCCTGCCAGGTATGAAAAGCCCTCTCTGCTTGCCTTCAGAAGATCTTTGGGTTTACCTTAGGCCTCCTGTGCAGAAGAATGTTCAGGTTTGCCTCAGAAAGAGACTCGTTTCTGGAGGGGGGGATTCACCACTTTTGCCTCCTCATATTTATCTGATCTCCTCTTCCACCTCCCCAGTAGTAGTCTGAAGTAAGCAGAATCTGGTCCCAGTGACTTACCCTGTTCTGTGTAGGTCTCCAAGAGTTGCAGGAGGACTCAGCTATGAAAGCATGTCCTCTGCATAAATAAACCTCTGTGCTCTCTTTCACTTCTCACTTTACTGCCAATAAAACTGGCACATTTCTGTGGGGATTCTCATTCCTGGCTCCTAATAGATGTTGCAGAGTTTTGTCTCTAATCTTATTGCAGGACACTTTGCATACCTCAGAAGTCTTTCTGTGCAGAGCAATACCTGTTAAAAACAGAGATGTGAAATGCAGCCTCTGCTGTGGCAGTGCTTGTTTTGGGTAGAGCACAATGAGAATACTGAAAACCCTGCTGAACTGCCACAGAATTCTGTTCTGATACTTGAGCAAAACAGATATTTACTCATTTACTTAGCCAAAAAAAATCCATACTTACCTTATCATGTGCATATGAGTCAGTAATGGAATCATTTATACAGCAGTAAAGAACCATGTAATTACTTCACATCTAAGTATTAATTATCATTGTGCCAGTCTTTGGAGTGGTGAATGATGATTACAGTGGGAAATGATTTAGTATTTACAGAAAAACCTAAGTGCAATTTGGAGAATTTGGATGATGCTTCCTTTCAAACACTCTCACATGGTTACTGATTTTGATGTAGCCTTCAGTGGGGGGAGCAAACTGGAGGCCATGTTACCAGTGTCAAAATGAACCCAAAAGTGGGTTTTGCTTTCTGTCAAAATGCCTCTAAGGGACTGAGTGGAGCTAAGCCTCTGATAACTCTGCTAAGCTGTACTGGCTGAAGATGTAGCTCAGTGCTTGTGTGGAGATAGAGGATTCTGTAGCATGCAAGATTAAGAACTCTGCTGTTCCTGCTGCTGTGCACCTGCAACTTCATAGAATCCTGCAATGGCTCAGGTGGGAAGGGACCTCAGAGATCATCTGTTCCAACCTCGCCACTGTGGGCAGGGACACCTCTCATCCAGACTTGGCTGCTCAAGGCCTCATTTAACCTGGCCATGGACATGCCCCAGGGAGGAGGCTGCCACAGCCTCCCTGGGCAGCCTGTGCCAGAGTCTCACTGCTGTGATACTGAAGAACTTCCTCAGCTGCAGTCTAACTCTGCTCTGCTTCAGCTTCAAACCATTCCCCCTTGGCCTGTCTCTAGACAACCTGATGAAAAGTCCCTCTGCAGCCGTCCTGCAGGATCCCTTCAGGTACTGGCAGGCAGCTCTGAGGTTCCTGCTGTACACATTTAGCAAATGGCAGTGTGGGGAAGGTCCAGGTCTCTGACCAAAGGTTAGATTTGTGGGTGGCAAGGCTGGTGCCCAGTAAAAGGGGTTTCTGCACAAAGTGAGGGTCTCTGTTCCTGTGCATGTCAACTCCACTACCTACTATTTACATCACACTAACACATTGCTAGAGGTCAAGGGTCTTTGTAATGCTACAGGATGCTTGCTGAAGAGACCTGCTAGTGCCAGAAAATGCCATCCTGCACAGGAGCTGTGGTTCCAGGAGCTGCCCTTCCCTTGGCTGCAGCAAGTGCCCAGGAAGGACATGCAGCTCCCAGGCCTGCACACAGCTGCAGCACAGCTCCCAGAAGTAAAGCCAGCTGGTCTTGGGGGACCCACTGCCACCTCTCCATCATTTGCTGCTGGTTTCTTTTGAGGAAGACTTCGCAGCAGGCTTTGCATGACTGGCACTGGCAGGCAGTGTGCTGTCTGCTGAAATACACACGTAGACAAAGAGTTATTAAAAAATGCCAACACACTGAATGACATCTACTAGTGACACCTACCAGGACAACACAGTGCTCTTCTTTTCCCTTCTGCTCTAAACCATGCAGAGCAGCCTCAAATCAGCAGCTAGACCTGCTTGGCTAACATGTATCTACATCAGGAGTGGCTGATTTCAGTGTGTTCTAAGATGCTTCAAAAGAGTGAGCTGCTTGTCACTGCTTTTGATGCTGTGTGATGCCATGGAACACTTAGAAGCACAAAGAAGGAAATTTAGGTAACCTTTCAAAATTCACTGTAAAAAAAAAAAAAAAAGGTAAAACCCCATTGCATCCCTGTTTAAAAATATAAAAGAGGTTAAAGCTTTCAGAGGGTTTATTCTTCCACGGAAATGTTTGTTTGTTGGTCTGAGTTCTTCAGCATAACTGAAGGAGAGAGCCACCTGTGTTTAGATGATTTGGTTCAGAAGGCTCTGGTAGGCAGTGTGAGAGTTTTTCAGTGCTTCCCCTGGGCCAAGAGGGATGGGGATGTTCTGCTCACGCACCACGGCCTCGTACCGGGGAGCAGCCTCCAGAGCCACAGATGACAGAGAGATGGATGAAATGGGCTGCTGCAGCTCCTGCAGCCTGCCTGCGTGGTTTGCAGCCTGTCCTGTAGTCCCTGCTGCTGCTGCTGCTGCTTCTTCCAGGCTGATGTTCAGAGGTATTTCATTTCCTTGGCAAGGGTCCATAGGAGAGTATGGAGGGGGATCATCTGTGGGGATGTAGATTTGTGTTGCTCCCGGTCCCACGCATTCATCGTAGCTGAAAAGAAGGAAGAGTTTTTCATTAGACTGCTGTGAAAAAGCCACAGTATGTTATTGACAGCATCACAGGGGCAGGTGGAGTGAGAAAAGGATCATCTGGTGGTGTGTTCCTCAGCCCCCATCCTTGCTTAGCCTGCTATGTGAGACTCCTGAGAGCAGAAGGCTGCAACAGCACATCCCTACCTGCCTGAAAATAATCCCTGAGGCCTCAGTGGAAGTTCAGCCCCAATCCTCCTGCACGAAGGTAACCTCTGTGGCAGCACTGCTGAGCTTAGCTCCCTGCACACAATCCCAGCTCCTTGCAGCTGGTTATGCAGGAGGAGTAACTGGTGGCTCACAGCTGTGCACGCTGCAGCAGGCACTATAGGTGTGACACAGCAGGGGCTCCTTCCTCCTCACAGCTGCTTATGAGGAGCTGAGTTAGAAAATGGCTGGGGAAGAGGAAGTGGTCTTGGCATTCTGCAGTTATGAAATAACCTCTAGAGAGCTCTGGAGGGTGTCTAGCAGAGGCTGGCAGGGAGTGTTGTCCTCCTGGCTAGCAGGTTTCTGGTGCTCAGCCAGCAGTCCCGTGGGGTGGGGTGTCTGGGGTGCAGATCTGTGCTGGCAGGGGCAGCAGGATGTCTTCACTGAATGCCAGGGTGGAAGGAACCCCAAGGATCATCTGCTCCAACCTTTCTGGGTGACAGTGGAGTTGCAATAAGCTGGCCCAGCACCCTGGCAACATGAGTCTTCAAACTGCCCAGTGGAAGAGGGGACTTCACTGCCTCCCTTGAGAGATGATTCCAGTGTCTGACTGTGCTCAGGGGGAAACATTTTCTTCTGGAGTCCAACGGCAATGTCCCCAGCAGCAGCTTGTCCCCATCACCCCTTGTCTGTTCCATGGGGCTCCTGGTCAAAAGGGAGTTTCCATCCGCCTGGTAGCCTCCCTTTATGTGCTGGTCTGTGGTCACAAGGTCTCCCCTAAAGCTTGTGAGATGCAGAGCTGTGATGAATAATGGTGACAGACTCATGCTGGTCATTCTGAGACTCAGCAGATCCCCATCACATCCCTCCCAAAAAGGAGGAATGCCAGGCAGGCCTCTTTGTGGGATCTTCCTGGGAAGCAGCTCAGGTCAGTTTGCTGTGAAAAACCCAAACCAAACAACAAATCCTCTGCCTACTCAGTTGACCTGAAAAACAGTTTTGTGAAGCCAGACAAATTTAAGGACCCATTTCCTCAATCATGCTATCTGCAGAGCTATTAAGATCTAGGATCCTTCCTGAAACTCAGGATATTTAGCATGTGTCTTCCCAGCAGACTGCAGGCAGTTGTTCTGCTCCTGTAATTGCATTACTGCCAGGCTAAATCCCAGCTAATAAACCCTGCTTGTGGGTGATAAGTGGCCTGCAGCAGGACAGCTTGCATGGGTTGTAGTGAGCTCAAACCTGCCCTCAACTATGGAGCCTTAGTGAAATACTTGGCTCTGCTGCATGTGTTCACACCTTTTCCTTTGAGCACTTCTGGTTGTTCCTAGTGTGGGTGATGAAAGTGGGGTTTGGGGAAGGGAAAGGTAAGAAAGTGAAATCCTAGTGCTAGGTGGCTAAACAAACATAGAGTCATAGAATGCATCTGGTTGGAGGGAACCCTCAAAGGTCACCCTGTCCAACCCCCCCTGCAGTGAGCAGGGACATCTCTGAACAGATCAGGTTCCTCAGAGCTCCATCAGGTTTGACCTTGAAGGTCTCCAGGAATGAGGCCTCAACCACATCTCTGGGCAACCTGTTCCAGTGTTCCACCAACCCCATGGTAAAGAACTTCCTTTGCAGGTGTTGCTATTTTTACTTCCCTTTTATCCTGTATATTCATGAGGACAATGTTTTTAAATTCAGATGAGAACACTTTGACTTCCCCATCAGGAAGAATGGCATTTAAAACATAAAGCTGCTCTGAAGATCCCCAGCAGGGCTGCTGGGTACTTCAGAAACAAGCCCCAGCGTGCAGGAGGTTGAATTGTTTTTGTGTGGCATGTTCAGAGGATTTCAGCCCAGCCTCTACCAAGCCTGCTGAAGCTTCCAAGCATACCTGAGACTCTTTCAAGAGACCTTGGACCTCAGCCCCTCCTGAGCTGGGCTGAGGAAAGGAAGAGGCAGTCTTTGCAGGATTCCTTACTGTGAGCTGCATCTTCACTTGATGTACATTTTGCTGCCCCAAAGCCCAGTGAATGTATTTAAGATCCTGCCACAGGTTTTGACTGACTTAATCAGGCTACTGAAGAGCACCTACTGGGTCTGGTTACCATAGCAAAAGAGTTTGGGCTTGGAAGAGCCCACAGTAAAGTCACTCTGAAGGTGGAAAATTTTGAATCCTTTTGCTGGGACACAGAAGGAAAGAAGCTTCTCTGTCCTGATTCTGGGCCCAGGCCTGCCCCAAGGGAAGTCTGGCACTGACCGAAAGGAGAAACGGGCACAACAGGAACCTTCTGCTTCCTGCTGGTTTCACATGGGCTGCATCTCTTTCCCTTGGCCAGGTGGGAATCTTGAGGAGGAGCGGTTGGACACTTTCATGGCTCTCTGGTGCTAAAGCTGATGTTCCAGAACAGTTTCTTAGAACAAGATAGGACCCAAGATAGCCAACTCCAGAGGGAGCTGGAATGCTTACGGGAAGCATAGATCATCTGCTGCTAACCTCTATCACTCACGGAACTCCGCCAAGTGGGAAAGCCTCCTTTGGGCCTGTTTCAAAATGGAAATGGAATTGGTCTAATCTTAGACCTGTCTGCTAAAGAAATGTGTTCTCAGAGCTGGTTCAGAGGAGGCTGAGCTGGTGCTGGGAGATCTGGCCAGCTGCCCACTTGGGCTGTTGCTTGGGTGTCAGCTGCCTTTTATTAGCAAAGACTGGTGGGTGTGGGTCCAGAAAACTGCCTCAGCTTTCAAGTGGATTTATAGGAAGTTCTACAAATTGAGATGCCAGGATCAGAATCGTTTTTCACATGTGGGCTTTCTGCTCAGAACGTTTACCCCACCTGTACAAGGCCATTTATTATACAGTGTGACTTTGTCATACAGGAAGAGCTGCTTGTAGAACGTGCAGGGAATGGCAAAAGCAAAGATGTGTGGGTTGTGTGTTCACACCTGCACTGCACAGGTGTGCAAGCAGTCAGGCAAGGCCTGGTCTTATACCAGTTAAATTCAAACCAGTCTGCTTAAACAGGAAGGAAAAAAGGAAAGTACTGCATTCAGTTTTGGGCTCCCCAGTTGAAGAGGGACAGGGATCTGCTGGAGAAGGTCCAGCAGAGGGCTATGAGGATGATGAGGGGACTGAGCACTGCCTGATGAGGAGAGGCTGAGGGACCTGGGGCTGCTTAGTCTGGAGAAGACTGAGAGGAGATCTAATAAATGTTTATAAATATCTAAGGGCTGGGGGTCAGGGGGGGCACAGGCTCTGCTCACTGCTGCCTGAGATAGGACAAGGAGCAGTGGATGGAAGCTGCAGCACAGGAGGTTCCAGCTCAACACAAGGGCAACTTCTTGCCTGGAAGGGTCCCAGAGCCCTGGCACAGCCTGCCCAGAGAGGCTGTGGAGTCTCCTTCTGTGGAGTCTTTGCAGGCCTGTCTGGATGTGTTCTGTGTGCCCTGAGCTGCATTGTCTGGTCCTGCTCTGGCAGGAGGGTTGGACTGGATGAGCTTTTTGGGTGCCTTCCGACCCCTGACATCCTGTGAGCCTGTGAAAGGAAGCAGAGCTGTTCAGCCCTGATCTGCTGGTTGTAAGATGCAGAGCTGATGTTCTGCTTCGAGTGGCTTCTGCTGGTTCACTGGAGGCAGTCACTGAATTCCTTCATCTGGTACCCTCAAGGTACATGAGGCACACAGGGGAGGCACAGACACCCTCAGGTGCAGCTGCTGGCACTTGTCGTGGCTCTTCTTGCAGGCATCCAAACATGGAAGGAGCTGTAGAATTTCTGGAATAACTTTGGCAAATGTGTTTTCTACCCAGGTTACCTCCCCAGGCAATGACAGCTGTCTGATATTTGAAGGCCACTTCTCCAAAGGTGCCAGACAACAATCTAGGCAAGCGTGGCTCTCCAGAGCAGGTGTGGGTTAGACAGCTGCAGATGGCTGAGCCAGGATGAGCAATCTGCATCCATCTCTCCCATGCTAAATACAGTATAATTACTAGGTGTGAGGTGCATCAGAAAGGTGTCTTCTTCAGTTCTGCTACAATACTAAGGCTAAGAAACCTCAGAAGGGAGACTTGCTGAAAAGCACAGAAAGCTTTAAAGGTTTTCCTGAATTTTTGTTTCTCTGATTTTTTTTCTGTTTGATTTTTCTGGTTACTGTGATCTCGAGGTCAGTAACAGATGAAAGTTCTTTAAAAACTATCTATTTTTCTTCTGGAAGTGAAAATTTGACTGGTAAAATAGTATCTGTCAAAGCAAGGTCTTCATAAGCAACTTGTATTTCATGAGCATGCCATCAAAGCCATACATTTTCATGTGAACATTGGTAAATAAGAATTTGCTTTTATTTAGTATAGTATTCTGCTGAGGAAAATATGAATTTATACTTGAACTAAACACATCCTGTCTGTATTTTGAGTTTGTGTGACCTGCATAGTTGTAGCAGGTAAAGGTCTAACAGTTTATAGGTCTAAGAGCTTTGTTTCTTTGCAAGTACAGGACTAGAACAGTCAGAACCTTAAGGAAGTGCTTACCATGGAGGTGAATCAGGATACATGACGTTGACCTGAGAAAGTGTATCCAGATAGGAGCCAAAATCAAAAGCTGGGGGAAACTCCTCCATGCAGGTGGATCTCAGCTCTCCAAAAGAGCCACCATAGGAGAGGCCATCTGGAGCTGGAAAACACACAGTTAATTCTTGCTGGTTTTATTCTGCCTGGTGGATATTCTCAGACATTATCACTGTTCATACCACTGCCATAAATCAGGAAATCAAACCAATCTGAGGCAGAAGAATCAGGGTTCACAGGAGCTTCCTGTTCCACTAAGGGCAAGTTAGCATCATCTGTAGATCACAGGATGGTAGAATCCTAAAAACGCTCAGGTTGGAAGGGATCTCAGAGCTCATCTGCTCCAACTTCCCCACCATAGGCAGGGACATCTCTCAACTGGACTCAGCTGCTCAGAGCCTCATCCAGCCTGACCTTGAACACCTCCAGGGAGAAGGCAGACACAATCTCCCTGGGCAACCTGTCCCAGTGTCTCCCCACCCTCACTGTAAGCAATTTCTTCCTAATCTCCAGTCTCAATCTGCCCTCTTCCAGATCCAAGCCATTGGCTCTCACCCTATCACTACAAGCCCTTGTGAGAAGTTCCTCCCCAGCTCTCTCGTAGGCCCTCACTGATGTACTGACTACACTGATGTCCTCAATGGCATCATTAATGATGAAGACAACTGAAATGCTGTTTTGATGCACCGTGGCTGTGCTTACATCCAGTTATTAACTTCTGTGGTCAGAACAGAAGTCATTGCCCAGCCCTCGTAGGCTGTCCCCACTGCACGAGTGATTTAACTCTCCAGGCTTTCCAACACATCAAGGTTACATTCAGGCTCCAGTGGGATGTGAAGATTAACTACCAAGAGTCTAGTGATGGAGAAGAACTCCCACACCCTATCAAGGGCAAAGAAGCTGTTTATGAAATGCTGTTGGCATTGGCCATGTTGACATTAGCCACTACCTAATGGAGCTTGCACCTTGTGAACTCAGAGCTGGCACAAAGATGCTATTCAACAGCAAATCTGCCCCTGACCTGCTTATCCTGGGTTTTATTTTATTTGTTCATGCCTTGCACAGCAGCCAGATGCTTTGTGTTGCCCACAGCACCAGATAATAGTCGAGTTAAGCATTCTCTAGCCCTAACTAGCTGGCTTACCATAGGCAGCATCTCTCCTGGGGTGCGGGTGTCTTAAGCGGCCGTCCTTCCGCAGGCTGCCCACGATGATTGTGATGCAGGACAGAAATAGCACAAGTCCAATCACTACTCCAGCCACCAGGAGAGGTGAAACAAGTAAACTGGTATCGTTTCCATTGTCACCATAGCTGGGGAATTCACTGGTTGGGCTGCTCTGGTTCAAGTGAACTTCTGTACAGCAGAGAAAGAGAGAATTGGGTCAGTTGTGAGGAGAGACAAAGTGGGGTTATACAGATGGCAAATCAAAGGGCTCCACAGCCCTAGGCAGATCCACTGTTTGAGTTCATGCTCATATGGACAAATTTCCTCACAGAAAGGGTTCTCAGGCACTGCAACAGGCTGCCCAGGGAGGTGGATGTAGTGCTGAGGGATGTGGTTTAGTGGTGGTGGCTTAGCGGCAGTGGTGGGATTGAGAGCTCCAGGTAAGCGACTAGACTTGATCTCAAAGGTCTCTTCCAGCCTCAACAGTTTGTCAAACTTCTATGAAACCTATTTATTAGACCTGTTTTTGGAGCTGGCTCTATTGAGGAGACACTCAGCAATCATTTATCTGTTATTGGGAGTCAGTAAAGGATCACAGGCTCACAGGATGTCAGGGGTCGGAAGGCACCCAAAGAGGTCCTCCAGTCCAACCCCCTGCCAGAGCAGGACCAGACAATCCAGCTCAGGGCACACAGAACACATCCAGACAGGCCTGG
>VWYK01023918.1:86270-109329 GCA_013399775.1 Semnornis frantzii | reverse complement strand
AAGGTCCCTTCCAACCCAACCCATTCTATGATTTTATGATTTTTTTTTACATGGAGGGGTGCTAGCAGAGAGCTTTCAGCAATCTTTTCCTTTGGGACATACCACTTTAGTGTCTACAAGTCACAATAAGCTTAAAAAGAAGGCGATGGCTTCATGCCAATGTGTATTAGCTACCACTTGACATTGAGAGAACTGATGAGATACATAACAATCCTGGGCAATTAACATGTAGCAGGGGTTTTGTTAGTTTTTTAGAAGCACTTGGCTGTTGGCTTGGATTCTTTATGAGCAGTTAAGATAGCCAAGAAAGCATTTTCTGAATTTTCTGAGAATTAAACTGACTCTGCAGCATTAAATCAAAAAGGCAGGGAAAGCTTAACTGCCCTTAGCAACAAAGAGCTTTTGGGTACAGGATATGGTGGAGGGGTAGATTCTGCTGATCGCATTGCCCTTGCACTAGAGCTAAACTTCCTCCAAGTTCTAATCATGTTTCTCATTTGTACACTTGGGCTTTTTAACTCTCTTTGTTGTTAGGTGTCCACCAGGTGTCTGCTCCTGCTGCTTGCCATATGTCTTCATCTCCTTTATTTTTTTTTCTTTGCAGATTTTGTCTTTGAAAGATTCAGAACATCCCAGCAGAGGCAGTTAGCTGAAATCACAACTGCAGAGAACTGACACCTGAACCAAAAGCACAGGTGGAGCATTTCTTGCTACTTTGGCTGGCTGGCAAAGGTAAAAGGGAAGAATCCTTTGCCATCATGAAGTGAAGATGGGCTTGGGAGATGAGCTTGCTCTTTGGGAGAGTCCTGTGGTGCCAACCCAGTGTGAGTACTGACACTTGGTCTTGTTTTGCTTGATAGACTCTCTCTCTTGTACTCTTTGTTTGTAGTCCAGGTGTTACTTTTTTATTTCAGCCCATTTATCTAGCAGGTTCTTAGGGCTGCCTTAGCTGGCACAGGTTGCCCAAGGAGGCTGTGGATACTTCCTCCCTGGAGGTATTCAAGGCCAGTTTGGATGAGGCCTTGAGAAACCTGGGTATAAAAATCCTGTGTTGGTTTTATTCATAATAGAAGTATCTGGAACCTTATGTAAATCTTATAAAGAGAACAGCAAGAGCAGGGTGCTGCTTGGTTGGGGTTTTTTTTGAGGTCAATTATGTTCTTTTCTTCTGAAAGTGAAAACTGTGACTAATACATGTATAAATGTAGGTTTTTGTAACTCATTTTTAGAGGATTAGCTGTAGTGGATGCACAAACCACTGCTTCTATCTATTGAAGGGAGCTGTGTAAGCAGGCTCAGCACAAATGGAACACGTTGGCTGTTGCAGTCATGAATACAATGCAAAGGGCACATACGGCTGAGTGAGCTCTTAATTTACCATGACACTGCTAGTGGAGAATTGCCTCCTTAGCTCTGTGTTGGACAACAAATTACCAGTCTGCTCACCCCTTTCAATAGCACCTGATAGTATTTTACCTAGCACTCCTGCATCTCACAGACCAGCTTGTAAAGTAACTCCAGGCAGCTGAGTTGGCACTTGAGCACATGGTTCGATGGCCACGGTGGTGTGAGGTTGATGGTTGGACTCTGGCCTTGGAGGTCTCTTCCAGCTGGAACAATTGTCACAACATTCTAGAATCACAGAATGGGTTGGAAGGGACCTCCAAAAGTCACCTAGACCAACCCCTCTTCAGTGAGAAGAAGGAGGTGTAGTACAGTTCAACTTTCTGTGACCACCTCCTCACTAACCTGTCTTTGAAGGGAGGTTCTTTATTTCTTTCAAGCAATGGTGAAGCTTCAGCTGTCTTAGATCTACTCAGAGTGAAATGTTTTGGTGTGCAGATGTGTCATGGGAGTTTGGTTCACTCTGGACAAAGCCAGTTGTTAGAAGTGGCTTTACCTGCTTGTATCCCAGATGAGGCAGAAGGGGAGAGGGGAGCAGCTCATGTGAACAGGAGTCACTGCTCTGTGTACTGAAATAGTTGTGGCCATTTTAATTATCTTCTTTCTGGGGAGGCTGCAGTGGTTTCTGTAATTGCCCCTTTGATCTTTCTCCCTGCATGTATGTATGTATCCTGATCATCCTTAAAGTAAAAAACCAAACCCTCCCTAGGACATGAGGCTGTGGGGGACACACACTTCAGTTTATCTGATGCTCTCAGCTTCAAGTGAATGTGGAACATCCTTACAGGTACTAAAGCTGCCCATGACCTTGAGCAGCTCAGCCAAGGCAGAAGGGGTGGCCTCTCCTCTGAGATCCCTAACTCTGCCTTTTTATCATGTCTGCTGGCTATCAGATAATGACTTTTCTCTTCTTGCATTGACATCCTTATTATAGAGCCAGAATGAGTAAGATTAGATCACCAGCAGCCTGCAAATTGAGAATGTCAGAAGCAAAGAGAAGGAGACCGCACAACGGCTCAGCAAATAAATCTTTTCAGCTGCTCTGGCTTTAGGGTATTATGTTGATGTCACAGCAGCATGCATAGGTGCTGCTTCAAATTAACAGGGAAAAATCTTCCCATTTTCAGATCTGTGCACTGTTTCATCACTGTGATAAATGGCCCTGCAGCGAGGGGAATGGCTCTGGAGGTGCAACAGCCCACTTAGTGAGGGACAATGTATTTCTTCCCCTGATTTCTCATATACAAACAACTTTGAACTAACACAATTTTATAAGCAGGACCCAAGCCTATTATTTTCTTCAGGCACTCTGTGTTAGGGCTTGGAAATAACTATGATGAGAATCCTGTTTCACCCATTAAAGTTGCCTCCACAGACTTGGATCCAGCTTAGGTTGGATGTGACTGGACTGGGGCAAAAGCAATAATTACTACTTTTCTTGAGACAAAGTCTGGTGGTGTCCCCAGCCTAAGGCCATGGAGGTGCTGGAGCAAGCCCATACAGGGCCACAAAGATGATCCCAGGGCTGGAGCACCTCTGCTAAGAGGACAGGCTGAGGGAGCTGGAGGTGTTCAGTCTGGAGAAGAAAAGATTCTCAGGGTACCTTAAAGCTGCCTTCCAGTACCTGAAGAGATCCTGCAGGAAGGCTGCAGAGGGACTTTTCATCAGGGCATCCAGAGACAGGGCAAGGGGGAATGGTTTGAAGCTGAGGCAGAGCAGATTTGTAGAAGGATGGCTGACATTAACTGCTTAGAAAATGATGACAGCTGAAATAGTGACCCAGCTGGTCAGGTCAGGAACAGGCTGCTAGGATAGAAACCCGTTAAATACTTTTTCTTGAAGAGGTCATAGCCTATGTGGTATATCTTAGCCTTTCCTTCAAGATGACTTGAGTTTTAAAAATAATTAAAGTGGTTTTGCAGTGTTGTTCTGCACTGACATATGAATGATGGTGTTGCTATCAGAGAGCACACAAAGCCTGTAGTATGACTTCCATTATCATCTGTATCTGTAAAGGCTCCAGCAGCCTCTGCCTCCATAAATCAAGAGGTTTTCTCTCACCATTAAGAACTGATTTTTGTCTGAATAGGACTAAGAGTTCTGCTCAGACAGCTGCAGGAATGTCAATAACTGCAAACAGGTATTGATCCTTGGGACAGTTTCAGTCACCTAATGTCTTTGCTGAAAGGAGCCACCAAAATTTAAGGACACTTAAAGATCTACAGAAATTAAATTACCCTAAGATTACTCCTTGAAATCCTTGGGGTGGGGGAATTCCTTTCTTTGAAATCCTTAGTGCTTACTCTAGGAGGCCTGTTGGGTCAGTGTGAGTACAAGCTTTGCCGTGCAGCCAGACATCATCCCCTGTGTCTAGGGGCTGCTTGCTGCACACCATGGATTCTGCCCTCTCTTCTCTTTGGCTGGCAGAGCTGGCAGGCTTGGGGAGGAGACCTACACCACTGAAGGGCTGGGAAAAGTAAGCTCCTCTCAGCTGACAGGCAGTGATGTTTCTCCTGGAGTATCAAGAATAGTAGGGGTTGGAAGGGACCTCTGGAGAGCATCCAATCCACCTCCCCTGCTAAGGCAGGGTCCTCTACAGAAGGCAACACAGGAACACATCCAGGTGGGTTTGGAATGTCCCCAGAGGTGGAGATTCCACCACCTCTGGGCAGCCTGCTGCAGTGCTCTGTCACTCTTTAACATAAGAAGTTCCTCCTCATGTTCAGCTTTGTGTCTGTTACCCTTTGTCCTCTCACTGGGGACCACTGAAAACAGACTGGTCCCATTCTCTTGGCACCCACCCCTGAAGTATTGATCAGCATTGCTGAGATCCCCCTCACTCTGCTCTTTTCCAGACTAAACAGCCCCAGTCTTTCCTCATAAGAAAGATGTTCCAGTTCCATTATCATCGTTGTAGCCCTTTGCTGTGGCCTCTCCAGCAAGACCCTGTGCTGCTTGAACTGGGGAGCCCAGAACTGGACACAGTGCTCCAGATGTGGCCTCACCAGGACAGTGCAGAGGGAGACTCTCTCTTGACCTGCTGGCCACACTCTTCTTGATCCAGCTCAGTAGCTTAACATTCTGCTGCCTTGCACTTACAGCTCATTTTACAGATTCCACATAATTCCTTCTAAGAAATAATATCCTGTTGGTTGCTCTTCCATTTGAGGTGGCAGAGAAGAGGGACCTTAAAAACAAGTGAAGCACTATCTCAAACCCTGGGTGCAGCCTTTAGGAAAGCCTATTTGTTCACCTTCCTGTGGAAAGCAAAGTCTGTGTATGTCTGTATTCTAAATATATGGTGCAGTTTCCAGTTGAAGGCTAGCTTTAGCATAGGCTAAACAGCCCTAGCTGTTAGAGGTGAGAAAGCTGCACCTTCCTGGGCTGCTCCCTGAACAGAAGACACTGGCTAAGACAGACTGATACTTGCAGATGCCCTGAGAACACCTCTGTATGCTGCTGCACCACTTTCTCTCCAGGCAGTGGGAAGTGTGTGGCTGTTCCTCTCTGTTCTCAACACTAAGCTATTAATTGTTTTCAAAAGGGAGTTAAATGGAAGGAATTTAAAGGAGAGAGAGCTTGCAGTGTGCATTGTTCTGCATTGCTGCCAAGTGATGCTGAGTGACAACAGAAAGATGCAGAGTGAGGCTAGAAGAACTGGCTGGGTTTTGAGCACTTTGGTTCTTAAATTAGATTCCATTTAAATAATTATTTCTTATGGGATCAAATTTTGCTTTGAAAAGGTTCTCTAAACCTCCTGGTATGGAGCAGTGTTGCATGTATGTTTGAACCTCTGTAATGCCCACAGAGCACCCTTGGCAATGTCTTAACCTGGAGTCCTGACTGTTTCTAAGGTTAGCTGCTTCTGATGGCCTTTTGAACAAAAGGGAGCAGAAAGTGGTTCAGGCCCAAAAAAGAAGTGTGCCCTGCAGGGGTGGTGCTGAATGGACTGACTGAAAGCTTTGGTGGATACTGCCTGGAATGACAGGGAAAGGGAAATACCATCCAGCTTCCACCTTCTGGCAGGAGTGGTGCTCACATCAGAGATCTGCTGCCTTTAGTCCAGTGTTAAAGGTCACCAACTGTTGTGCTTGCAGTCTGTGGGATAACTGAGTCCAGCTCTGCTGTTTGGAATGAGGCAAAAGGATTTGCTGAAGTCACAAGATGATGATGAAAGGAAGAAGCTGCTTGGATGACTGAAGTAATTGATGCCTTCACATTTAGTGTGTACCTTGTTAATACTGTCTTGTGAAGCCCTCCTGGGGCTGAGATGACAGATTATTTTTTTTACCTAGCAGCACAGCTTCCTAGAACACCAGATTTTAGGGTTGAGCCAAGGAAGACAGGGTTGATGACAAGACCAGATGGCCTCATTGCTAACAATATACCTGAGCCTGCAAGCACTGAATGCTTGTGAAGGTGTGGGCAACCCTGGTGATTTAGAAGAGCTAAGAGGGTTCAGAGAGCTTTTTTGGTTGTGAAGGCAATGTTACTGCTCCTGTTTCTCTTCTGTGTTACTTGGAGATAAACCCTGTCTGAGAGCCCTAGAGACAGCTTGGTAAGGTGCATGTTCACTCCTCATGCTGCCCTTCAGCACTGCTTGGTTACCCAGAAACTCTGCAGATGGAAACACGGGCAGAACCTCAGCAAATGGCTGTGACTGAGAGAGGAAGTCCTGAGCAGTGTCAGAGGCATTAATTTACCAGCTGTCAGGATGATTACTGACTGGATGAACCATGGCCCTATTGCTTAGCATTAATTTAGCACAGGGTTTCTTTTCCCTTACTCTCTCTCACTGATGATGAAGTAGGTGTCTTCTGCACTGCTACTCCTCTGTCCCAGGAAGTCTTCAGCATCACAAGTTCATGAACCATTAGAGGAAGAATCAATACAATGTCCAGCCAGACTGCCTTGTGCTCTGGCTCAGTTGCCCACTCACCTCCCTGTTACTCCCAAACACAAAATGACAGAGCAGCAAGCAGAGCCTTCACCAAGGTGGGATTCCATGGCAGCAGGCTGTCAGTAAGATGTTCAGAGGGCTTCCTGACACTGTTTTCACATGTGCAGGTTCTAATGTACATGCACAATGATCCTGTCTTATGCTGTGTTAAGTCACATTCTAAGCCTTGCATGTTGTTGCTGCACTTTGCACAGCCTGTGGCAGAGGAGTGAGTTACCAGCACAGTTTCCCTAAGCTGAGAAATTACTTCTAATGAATGTTCCATGGCTTATGTGAAGTTATAAAACAGGTAGAGAGAGACTTGTCACATAAACATGGTTTGGTGGGGCTTTAAGTGATGCTTTCATCTCTCCTGCAGTGCAGGTCACTGTGCTGTTTATTCTTGATGGCACTGTGGCTGTTAGCTTTGTCATCTTTGCAGTTCCCAAAGAATATAATTCAAGTCTTTACATAGAGAGATTTTCAGTGCTGGAGTCACAGACTTGTAGAATCATAGAATTGTTCTGGTTGGAAAAGAGCAATGCTGATGATGCTCTAAACCAGTAGCCTGTTGTGTATTTGTATAATCCTGCTGTTTCCTTTCTCCAGACAACAAATACTGAGATGTTGCATTCTCTCTGTCTTGTCCATGGCTTGTTACCATCAGCTAAACTTCTTGTCTCTGCTAACTCACGTTGCAAGGAGTGTTTCCAGAATGAGTGCTTTGTGAAGTCCACCTTGACTGCAGCCTTCAGCATGGCACTCAGGGCAAGAAAACATCTGCAGCATAAGAGAAGCTTGTGGGCTGACCTCTTAGTGACACTTACTGAAGTGTCTTTTCACAGCTTGGCCTCTGCTTCTCTACCAGTTATGCCCTTCTGCATGCTTTTGCTGTGCTATACCACATAGGCTGCTCCCCTCATGGAGAATCAGATGCCTAGCAGAGCATGTGTGAGAAGGAGCAAGCTGAAAAGCAGGGGGATCCACAGTTTACTCTCCTGGTATTAAACTAGTTTCAAGACAGAGAAATGCATCTCTGAGCCAACAGTTTCCATCTGAGAGGAGAGAACAATGCTATTTGTAATCCCCTGCTAAATGCAAATAAGTTCTGTGTCTCTCTCTTCTGGAGACTGCTTCCCTGAGTCAGTGGAGTTCATTTACGTTTTGGTGACATCCAGAAGAATTTTGCCAACACAGCTCATTACTGCAAACATTGTGTGAGTTCTGACATTTCTCCTTCCTCAGAGAATCCCCACAGTGTCTGCTGCTGTTCTCAGGCTCACAGCTTGGCTGGCAGAGGCACACAGGCAGCAGCACCAGCCTTAACCATTGCTGTCCCTCAGCTGGCAGAGCACCATTCCCTGAGCCAAGCCACCACAGCTTTTTATAGAATCATAGAATTGTTTGGGCTGGAAAAGCCCTCTAAGATCATTGAGTCCAACCATCAACCCAACACCACCACAGCCATTAAACCTTGTCCCCAAGTGCCATGGCCACAGGTTTCTAGAACACCTCCAGGCATGCTGACTCCAGCACCTCCCTGGGCAGCTGTTCCAATCCCTGACCACTCTTGAGCAAAGACATTATTCTTCATGTCCAACCTAACCTTCCCTGACACAATTCCAGGCCCTTTCCTCTTGTTCTATCATCTGATCCCAGGGAGAGGAGCTCAATCTCCACCTCACTGCAGCCTCCTTTCAGGATTCTCTTTATGTATGTTGCCAAGCATCACTGGACACTCATAAACAACTGTGAGTCACAGAATTTGTGATTGAGACTGGAGAGGAGGAAGAAATTCTTGACTGAGGGCGGGGAGACACTGGCACAGGTTGCCCAAGGANATGTGATCTTTGATCTTTGATCACATTGGGTGATTCTGTGCTCCACAACCTCCCTGGAGGTGTTCAAGGCCAGGCTGGATGAGGCCTTGAGCAACCTGGGCTGGTGGGAGGTGTCCCTGCCTATGGCAGGGGCTTGGAACTGGATGATCTTGAAGGTCCCCTTGAAGGTCCAATAATTTCAGTGGCTGTGCTCACTCTGAAGAGCTCTTAGGTTCATATCACAGCTGTTTAAATAACAGTACTGTGCCTCCCCTGGAATCTGCTGTTCTGACATGAACAGTGCAAAAGCAAAGCCTGGTAACTATTCAAATGCTGCCTCAGTCTCATGACAAGATAATGTCAGTCACCCTGGTGGGCTCCAGACAGGATTATCTAGAGAGAACTTTCCTTAGGCAGGATTACCTATGAGACTTTATATAAAGCTGCACAGAGAGTGATGGAGATTAATAATCTAAATGGCTTCTGTGCTTCCTAGAAAGGGAATCTGCAGGATTATCTGGGTGGATGCAGCCCTCAGCACACCCACAGACCTGGCTCCTCTTAATAGGAGCCTTAAGTAAAGTCTTCATGGCAGAGTTGCTGTTTATGTGGAGGAGTATGAGGAAGATGGAGACTCCCTTTTGACAAGGAGTCCCATGGAACAGACAAGGGGTGATAGGGACAAGTTATGCTAGAGACATTCCCATTGGACCCCAGAAGAAAACTTTTCCTTGTGGGAACAGTCAGACACTGGAATCATCTTCCAAGGGAAGCAGTGGAGTCTCCTCCATTGGGCAGTTTGAAGCCTCAGCCTGCCAGGGTGCTGGGCCAGCTCACTGCAACTCCACTGTCTCCTAGAAAGGTTGGAGCAGCTGGTCCCTGGAGTCCCTTCCAGCCTGGCATTGTGTGCAGTGAGCTGAGGACACTCAATGCCTTTGGCTCTGAAGGCTCCAAGCCTCAGAAAGAGGGAGCGGTGATCGCACAGCTTATGAGCATCTTTGCCTTCAGGGGGGCAAATTCCTTGCTTCCTGTGGGAATTGGCTGGTTTAGCCTTCAGCACTAGATAACACAGCCTCAGAAACCCCAGACCCACAGGTAACCTGAGACACTGAAAGGTACCTAAAATCTTTGTATGCATCTAAGTTTTTGTGCTAAATGGCTGGCTGGAAGAGCAGAAAAAGAGCAGGCGAAGGCAA
The DNA here is from genome assembly GCA_013399775.1 of Semnornis frantzii. NCBI lineage: Eukaryota > Metazoa > Chordata > Aves > Piciformes > Ramphastidae > Semnornis > Semnornis frantzii. The sequence continues at coordinate 99,970 of VWYK01023918.1, read as the reverse complement.
GTACATCTCAAGTGCTACAGGTCAGCACTGCTCTGCTGGGTGTACTGTTTGAGCAGTGTATGGCTGCCCCTTTAGCAAAGATGATACCTTTGGTTTGCTCTCTTGGCAAGGGAAATGTTAGCTTGTTTTTCATCTGGAACAAATCCATGCATTGCTCCTCAGAGCAGCCTCCCTGGAGTACCTGTGCTACAACGCAGAGCTGCTCTTTCTGATTCAAGAGGGAAAAATAACTTGGTCAAGTTAGGAAAAGAGCACAAGGAGGAGAAAGAGAGGAAGAAAGGGACAAGAATGTTATTCTTCCATGTGATGACTGACACAGGAGGGAATAGCCAAATGTATTCATGCTTGAAACATTTGCACCAGTTCTTCTTTCCCATCAGGCTGAATTTCATGGGAGCTGCATATTGGATGAAGTACTCTTGTCAGTGTTTTGTTGCTTAAATGGTGAAATGAAGTTCCTACAATAAGATAAGGAAGTGATTATTTTGTCTCTCATAGCCAAGACAAGTCAGGAAGGTTAAAACATAACTGAGTTGTAGGGCCTTATAGTCCTGCCCTGTAATTGCTGTGTGTGTGGCTGTTGGTAAGCAGGTGGCTTGGGTCAGAAGGGACCTCAAAGCTCATCTGTGGGCAGGGACACCTCCCACCAGCCCTGGTTGCTGAAGGCCTCATCCAACCTGGCCTTGAACACCTCCAGGGAGGGAGCATCCTGGGCAGCCTGTACCAGTGCTTCACCACCTTCACTGTAAAGAATTTCTTCCTAACCTCCAGTCTAAATCTCCCCTTAAGGGAGCTTAAGGCCAGCTTAAGGAAGGCCATAGGTGAGTAGAGGAGGACCACTACATCCCTCAACCTGCTGGCCATGCTCTTCCTGCTGCAAGCCAGGAACCATTGCATGTCTCTGCCATTTGCTCATAACTGGGCAAGTAATAATGTCAGAGTTCCAGTGTGGCTGGGCTGCCCACAGTAGTGGTGGATATCCTCCAAGCACCATGGCCTCCTTGTCTTAGAGCAGTGGCCCAGGAGAGGTTTTGAGAGGCACTGATGCTAAAGCTGCTGTAATGTGGGTAAGAAAGAGCTGTCAGTTTAGCATGGTGGGTTTTTTTCCCCTTCTCCTTTTGTAGGGATTTTCTTCTGAAATTCTTTCCTAGCACCTTCTTTTTGCTTTGCCCTTCCCATTTCTGAGATCCTGCTAACCTGCACAGCTGATAAAAAACTCACTCCCTTACTCTAAAGGTGCACTAAGCCCATATGGTAGTGGTTGCTGCTCCAGGGAGCCTCTGTTACAGACATTATATCTGAGCTGATAAATGCTGGAACAAAAGGTTCTCATTTATTGCCTCCCAAAGCCTAAGTACATGAATCCAGAATATTAGGTTAGGCATTAATGACACAGTGGGCAGGAGGTGATTTGGAAGTCATTTCCCTTTCACTCTCTCATTAGTTTGCTTCTGTAGCTGATGAAGTGGCTGTGTTTGGAGAAGCAGAGCTCACCCATTCCCCTTTGCCAGGGACAAAGCCCAAAGCCCCTGGGGTGAGTGTCCCTGCAGAGCGAGCACATACAACAGGCTGAGGCTCCCTCTGACCAAAAAAGAGAACAGTCTGACAGATGAACTTGTACTGGCTGTCCTGTGGGAAAGTTGGTTGTTTTTAAACCTGCACACTGCACAACTTTTCATGCTTTTGGATTCTCTAACCTGCAGCTGTGTGTTTCAAGGCCTGAATACTCACACCAGAGCTGCTAGTTCAGGCCTAGGTACCATCAGAGAGGATCTGGTCCAGTTCAAAGCAAAAAAACACCAGGAGGGGAAGACTCCAGGAGGACCTTAGAGCTGCCTTCCAATAGCTGAAGGGATCCTATGGGAAGGCTGCAGAGGGACTTTTCATCAGAATGTCTGGAGACAGGACAAGGGGGGAAGGTTTGAGGCTGAGGCAGAGCAGGGTTAGACTGGATGTTGGGAAGAAGTTCTTCAGTTTGAGGGTGGTGAGACTCTGGCACAGGCTGCCCAGGGAGGCTGTGGGTGTTAAGTGCCAGGCTGGATGAGGCCTTGAGCAGCTGAGTCTAGTTGAGAGGTGTCCCTGCCCATGGAGAGGAGGCTGGAGCAGATGAGCTCTGAGGTCCCTTCCAGCCTAGTCCATTAAGGGGTTCTATGATTATCTAGCCCAGTGCGAAGTGCAGACCCAGCATGATCCTGTGCTGCATTCTGAAGCATTCCAGTGCTGAGAGGAGCCTGGAGGGGCTGGTACACCAGAGCAAACCACACAGTCATTCTGTGCAGGGCTTCTCTGGGTGCTGACCTTCCAATAGCTCTTGCTCTACTCAGCACAACCAGCACATGTCAGAGGGGCTTTGGCAACTTGTCTGAAACTCTTCTGTGTCTGAAGTGTGGCTGAGGTGACAGATGTTAGTGCCTCCCTGGGTGACACCCTGCTCTCAGGTTGGTAACAGCAAATCAGTCTTTCCATTGAACAATGCTGCCTTTCCTCCAGGCACTTTCTGCTCTGTGTGCTCTTCTGTAACCACTATAAATGAGCTGGTTTGTAGTCTTGGAGCTGTTGACTACTGCAATGTGTTCAGAGCACAGCTGTGGCTATTTGACTCTCTTTAGTCAGTTTCTGCAGCTTTTTTCTGGTTAGCACTGAATTAACAACACTGCATTTAGGGGAGAAAACAGGTATTAACATATACTCCAGAGAGTTTGTTGCTACTCACTACTTGATGCACAGCTTTCTAGGAGGGCAAGAAATAAGGCACACTTCTGTGCAGTGTCAATTGCTGAAAGGTTTTCATGTGATCCAGGCAAGATGCAAGATCACCAGATCTGATGAGTTCCCTTTAAGTGTTCTGTCACCCCACCCAGATGAAAACAACCAAACCACATCTGCCTCTAATCTCTGCTGATGAAATTAGGAGTTAAGAGCATAAGAGCCTAAGGGTCTTGTCCAAATTCAGCTCTTGTGTGTCCTCCTGTGCCTGTTAACTGTAGCCCTTCTGCATTCTCAGCCATCAACTCAGCATTTTTCACACTCCATGGATCTGACCTGAATGCTGCTCTGCTTAATGGGCTCAGATCAATTCTGTGCCTGTGTTGGGTGGGTGCTTGAACTCGAGCATGAAGGCAGGTAGCAGGTTGTGACAATCAGGGATCTGTAGGCTAAAGAGGGCCCTATGCATGTCTCAGAGGGCTTTGTTTGGGATTGGTTCTGTCTTGCCTCAATACATCTGAGTGTCCATTAGAGGAGAGATTGTCCTAGGCTCACTCCTCAAACTCAGGCCTTGGTTTAACTTCATCTGACATGCCAGTGGGTGTTAATCTGCTCTCCCTTTGTCACTCCTGGCCTTTCTGGAAAGTTGTGGCTACCTTCTTCTGTGTCCAGTGTTGTGTTCACTGAAAACCCCCAAGGCTGCAAGCATTTCTGGTGGGTCATTAGCAACAGCAGTGTCACCCCTGCAGAACAGAGGGCTAAAGGGAATTAACTTCTTAGATGCTGCTAGTTGCAAAATGGGTATTTGAAAAGGAAGTTTCAAATAGCCTGTAACCAGCAAACAAAATGAGCAAAAAGCTGAGCTGGTTCCATCACCAAGTTTGCTAGCAAACAGCAATAGCTGAGATGAGAACACACTTGGATCCTCAGAAATCCAACTCATCAGGGCAGTGAAGCTGGTGGGTTTGGAGAGCATATCTTGGGAGAGCCTGAGTCAGCTGGGATTGTTTAGCCTGAAGAAGAGGAGACTGAGAGGAGACCTCATTGCTCTCTGCAGCTCCTTGGAAGGAGGCTGGAGTGAGGCTGGTGTTGGACAGGACAAGAGGGGATGGCCTGAGGCTGGTGTTGGACAGGACAAGAGGGGATGGCCTGAGGCTGGTGTTGGACAGGACAAGAGGGGATGGCCTGAGGCTGGTGTTGGACAGGACAAGAGGGGATGGCCTGAGGCTGGTGTTGGACAGGACAAGAGGGGATGGCCTGAGGCTGGTGTTGGACAGGACAAGAGGGGATGGCCTGAGGCTGCCCCAGGGGATGTGTAGGTTGGATATCAGGAAGAATGTCCTTGCTGCGGGAGCAGCCAGGCTTTGGAACAGGCTGCCCAGGGAGGTGGTGGAGTCACCATCCCTGGAGGTGTTCATGGTCTTGTGCTCCTGGGTAGAAGGTTGGACTTGATGGTCTCAGATGGTCTTTTCCAACCTTAACGACTCTGTGATCTTTCAACTTGCTTGCAACAAGTCTGGTTCTAAACCAAGCGGCTAGAGCCCCCTGCGCCGCTTCCAGCAGCTGCCCTGTGAGTCTGTGAGCACACTGGGTGTCTCTGACTGGATGGAATTCCTGCCTCTCCCGTGCCCAGGCATTGTTCTAATCAGCTGGCAGTTCATCTGTCTGTGCACATTAACATTTCCAAATGCAGAGTGCCCAGCCAGCAGTCACTGCTCTGCAGAGCTGCCAGTGTCTAATTGTTCCTGGCAGTGCTGACTGCTTTTTGTAAGCTATTTTTTTTTTTAATCTCCTCCCCCCTCAACTGGCATTTCAGAGCTGCAGCCTTCACAATACATTAGCTTAATGCATTTTGAGCTCAACCATTCCCACCACTGCTGATATGTCTGCTGTTCTACTTGAAATCAGCATGCAGTGGAAACGATTCAGACAGATGAATAAACAAAGCTCTAAACAGCCACAGCCCTGCGACGGCAAACCCGGATCGACTCTCACGGCTAGGACAGTGCTGCCAACACTGCCTGGCTGAGCAGAGGCTTCTGCACTCCGGGTGGTGCTGCAGGCAGGTGAAGGGTGACTCACTTGAGCATGTCAGTTTGATGGACATGTAGTCTCTGCCACAGTCCTTCCTGTAGCGACAGCGCAGCCAGTTCAGGAGGCAGAGTCCGTCGCCGCACTGCAGCTCCTCTTTTTTACATGGCAGGATGCTCTGCTCAGCTGGAAGGAGGAGAAATGAGAGGTGACTTTGCGTAACCAGCAACTGCTTCCTCAGTAACAGAGCCATGTGCCTGCTGGATGGCAGGCCTGCTGAAATCCCTGGCTGCATGAGGTCACTCTGCCCTCTTTGTCAGATGTGAGAAGGGTCTCAGGCTCAAACAGGCTCACAGGATGTCAGGGCTTGGAAGGGACCCAAAGAGCTCATCCAGTCCAACTCCCTGCCAGAGCAGGACCAGACAATGCAGCTCAGGGCACACAGAACACATCCAGACAGGCCTGCAAAGGCTCCAGAGAAGGAGACTCCACAACCTCTCTGGGCAGCCTGTGCCAGGGCTCTGGGACCCTTCCAGGCAAGAAGTTGCCCCTTGTGTTGAGCTGGAACCTCCTGTGCTGCAGCTTCCATCCACTGCTCCTTGTCCTATCCCAGGCAGCAGTGAGCAGAGCCTGTCCCCCCCCTCCTGACCCCCAGCCTTCAGATAGTTACAGACACTGATTCAATCCCCTCTCAGTCTTCTCTTCTCCAGACTAAGCAGCCCCAGGTCCCTCAGCCTCTCCTCACCAGACAGTGCTCAGTCCCCTCAGCATCCTTGTAGCCCTCCACTGGAACTTCTCCAGCAGATTCCTGCCCCTCTTAAACTGGAGAGGCCAACACTGAAGGCAGTACTCAAGATGAGGTCTCACCAGGACAGTGTAGATGCAGAGGAGAACCTCCCTGGGTCTGCTGGACACACTCTTCTGAATGCCCCCCAGGACCCCTCTGGCCCTCTTGCCCACCAGGGCACATTGCTGTGCCATGGATGTTCTCCACCAGCACTCCCAGGTCCGTCTCCACAGGGCTGCTCTCCAGCAGTCACCTCCCAACCTGTCCTGCTGCAGTTTATTGTTCCTCTCCAGGTGCAGGAGGCTGCACTTGTCCTTGTGAACCTCATTTGGTTCCTCTGTGCTCAGCTCTGTCCAGGTTCCCTGCCCTGCTGTTGCTCATCATTACATGGTGCTCGAGACACCTGAGGCCTGGGTGAAGCACACCAAAGCAGTCCTACAGCTGCTGTGTCTCTGAGGCCTACTGACTGATAGGCTTTAGCATCCAAAAGAAACCAATCCATCACTGCCCCAGCTTAACACACAAAATGGATAAATGAGGGGAAAAAAGATCTTGCATAAACCTGGAGGACTGGATTAAAGGCTCGTTAGCCCTTAATATAACTCTCTCACAATCTCTCTCCAGTTTGACAATTAAGTGGAGGAACTCAGTCTGATTGAACAGGGGAGGATTTTTGAATCATCTTAATAAAGCTCTTTGTAAATTTATGGAAACACAAACTCAGGTTTGGGTTTTCAGAGACATGAAATCCTATATAGCAGGGCCTCAGAGCTGAACTCAGGTTGCTTGATGTGAGCAATCCAAACCATTCCAAACACAGATAAAGAAAACTTCAAGCCCAACCTGATTAACATTTGCTCTTAAAAGTAAGGACACAGAGGGCTAGTGTGCAAACAGGTACCTGGCAGAGGACAGGATCTTCTGCTGTATCATGGCTTTGTTTGCTCACCAGTGTTTTAATTTGGAGCCTTTTGGTCACCCTTCCTAGCGGCAAAGTCATGCACTTGGGAGTAATTGTTCCTGATCTCCAGTTCTCCACACAGCTGCTCCAGGACATGTCAGTGCAGTTATAAATGCCACCAGCCACAACAGCAGGAAACCTTAGAGTAAACCTTGGGCTGTAGGATTGTACCTGGCAGCTCTGCAGTCTAGAGACCAACCATCAGCTCATACTGGTTTGTTGCAGTACAGGTCCCAGATGGTTCCTGCATTTCTCAGGCAGTTTTGGGGTAAAATGGCAATTAAAGTTGTGGGGGTTCCTGCCTGGTTTGGTTTGGCATTTTTAGAGTTAAAATGTGACAGTAATTATTTTGTGGTACCAAACACAGTCACTGTGGAAATGGGAACAACTTCTGTTAACTCTAGACTGGTTACAAAGTCACTGCAAATAGCCAAAAAGAATTCACCTGCAAGAAAATGATATGGAAAGGTGAAAAAAACAAACCCAAACCAACCAATGTATTAGAGCAATTGGTCCTGGTGTGCATCTCACATCTCTATCTTCAAACTACATTAGGAACTAAACAGATTTCACAGAAGTGACCTTGATTATTTCAAGCCTCTTTGAACTTGCTCCAGCCCACAAGCTTTCCACTCTCTTACATTCACTGTTCCTGTTTTTATTAGTTGGACACAATCCTCCTCTGTCACTGGTTACAATTTCACCATTTTTGGATGTAAGAAGGTTTGCTACAGCTCCTGTAACATAAAATTCCTGTTTTACTTTTCACTGCTTTGCTGGCTCTGCTCTGAAGGTCACTGGAAGAGAAATGCCTCTCTCCTCTCATCCAGAAAGCAATGCCATGCTTTCTGTTGCTGCTAGCTGCTGCTGAGCTGTGTCAGTCACTGGGAGATGTGATTTTGATGAGAATGCTAGAAAGCCACTGTGGTCTTTTATTATCTTCAAGGACAACCATGAAGATTTTAAATGACAAGAAATTATCTGGGCAGATCCAAATGTTTTGAATTGAAAAGCAGTGGAGGACAATGACTTTAACTACATGATCATATGCAAAAGTAAAAGCAGAATATTGCAGTGGTGCAAATTGTCCAGCAGCAAGTCTGCTCCTCCAACCTCAGAACCAAGGACAGAAATGAGATTGGACAAGGATGGGGGAAAAAGGATGGTACAGGAGAAAGCAGCTAGTGCAGGATCTTGTTAACAAGAGTCAGTGCCAGGCAGCTACCACTCCAGGGGGGCCTTGCTCACCTTCAGTTGCTAGGTAATCTAAAGCAATCCGTTTTTCCAGCCAACATTTCTTCCTTTCCCCCACCCTCAGTGTTATCCAGGCACCTGCAATCTGGCAGGACAAGGCCTGCTGCTTTCTGTGGTACCTGCTATGATAAAGTTTCAGCCTTAGGCCTTTTAAGTTGGAGTCATCTTGTAACAATTCCTATTGCCTAGAAAGGCTGGACCAGACGATCCTTGGGGTCCTTTCCAAGCTGGCATTCTGTAGTTCTGTGTAACTTTGCAGCTACTACAAAGCAAAGCTAGGATCCTGAAAGCCTGTGCAGATGAGATGTTTGCAGAACTGCTTCTCTTATATGACAAAACTAAAAGGGATGAATTAAGTAGGAGAGATTCAAAAGTTAACACCACCCACTCCTCCCCCCCTTTCACTACTTCTTTTTATACTCACAGAATCATAGAACTGTTTGGGTTGGAAAGCCCTCTAAGATCATTGAGTCCAGCCAGCAGCCCAACACCACTATGAGCACATCAAACCATGTTCCCAAGTGCCATGCCCACAGCTGTCTTGAACACCTCCGGGCATGGGGACTCCAGCACCTCCCTGGGCAGCCTGTCCCAATCCCTGACCACTCTTGCAGCAAAGACATTTTTCCTCATCTTCAACCTAACCCTCCCCTGCACAATTTCAGGCCATTTCCTCATGTTCTATCACCTGATACTAGGGAGGAGAGCCCAACTGAGGAGGGTCTCACTGCAACCTCCCTTCAGGGAGCTGTAGAGAGCAATGATGTCTCCCCTCAGCCTCCTCCATGCTAAGCCAGCTCAGCTCCCTCAGCTGCTCCTCCCCAGCTCTGCTCTGCAGGCCTTTCACCAGTTTTGTTGCCCTCCTCTGGAGAAGGGCAGGATCCTAATTCATTGCTTCTAATGAAAGAAAACAATTGCTGAAAGGAAAATCCTCCTTTTAATGCTAGAAGTAAAAGGATTAGCATGCTTGCATCTAAAAAACCAGTAATTAAAAGATAAGAAACTTAGAATTGAGGAGGCCAAAGCAGCAAAGTGTCCTAGAAGCACTATTTGCATTAAGAACAGTGCTGAAGTGGCTGGAATGTCCTCCAGTGACTGCCTCAGCACAGCTCCTTGGCGACTGCAGGTTTCTCAATGTCATAGCATGTCAGGATTGCTACAATCTGAGGGATTTCAGGAGGTTCAAGCAAGATGTGGTTTAAGTCTTGCAGCTAAAATCCCTCTTTGCATAAATGCTGTCAAAGCCAGCTCAGTTGCTTCTGCCAGCTCTGAGTCTGAGACCAAAATTTTAAAGCATCTAGAAAGACTCTTCAGCAGGCTTCACAAAAATGCATAATCAGGTGTCTGCCCCTCCTTGAAAGATGCTTTGCATTAAGGTGCCTGGGCATCTACTGCATTTTTAGGTGCTTCAGCACCTAGCTCAAATGCAGTCATTGTAGAACAATGAAATGTCAGGCTGCAAGAGTTACCAGCACTCAGCACCTCCCAAACACATCCTCCCCCTTCTTTTCTCTCAGGGCTTTCTTAGATCAAACCTGTGCCAGTTGGATCAGATTCTCTTCAAAACCTAAGGCATCATTTCTCTTTATTTGTAAGGACTCTCATCTGTATTTTTGTATAGGAATGAATTCTAATCTATCATTCTTTCCACTAAAAAAAAACCAACTTGGGAATGAGAGGTTGGAGTTGGGAGAAGCTGCTGAAGCTGGAGCACTAAGTCAGTGGTTACAGTAGAAACAACTGATTTGGAGTTATCAGCCTACATCCTCCTAAAGGAGGATGAGAAATTGCAGGCTTGGAGAGAAATGGAGACCTTCCTAGTGCAAATTCCAGTCTAATAAATGAAAAGGTAAAACATAATACATATATACTTGATGTAACTGAGATTTCAAGACATCATAAAATGGACTGATGGCAGATACTGAGCAGGGTACCACTTACAAGGGGAGGACAGTTCTGAGGTGTGGTTCTGGTGGCATTTGGACTTGGTGATCCTGAAGGTCTTTTCCAACCTGAATGTTTCTGTGATTCTGTGGCCCTGTTCAAGCTTGAATGAATCCCTCTTTGCAGAAGTGCAGGGTGGAAAACTACAGTGTCAATGTTTTCTGAAGGAACCTACAGGGAGAGATGGATTCCTTCAGAAAACATCAACACTTTGAGGGAGAGAAAAAGAGAAAATCAGTGAAGGAAAATGAAGAGCAGATTATTCTGAGGATAAAACTTTGCTGTGCACTTAGAGATGAGGAGGCAACTGGAGTGTGCTTCTGTTACTGCCTGGCATCACGGGGACATGTGGCTTCTGGCACTGCTCAGAGAAGAGAGAGGCTGGTAATGGGTGGGAGATGGTGGTGCTTTGCTAACTAGCACTTCTCAAGGCACCCCACAAGTGGCAGGAATACAGTGCTGCAGGGTGCAGAGGTCTTGGTGCAGATCTGTCAGTCTCTTCAGCTTCCTGGCACAGTGCACTCTTCTCTCCAGGACACCAGCTCACAGTGGAGCTGCTGCCCACAGACTGAGGCAGTTCCCTGTCTTGCTGAACATCTCTTACCTGCCAATGGAACCACTGTAAGATACCTGCCCAGAACCCAGCTCACCCAGTCCCTCCAGCTGTGTGAACTGCAGGTCTGTGTGACCCTGAAGTTCTGTTGAGTGCTGGCCTCTACACAGCTGGACTCAGCTGGCTGAGTTTGGAGACCACTCTGGGAAACATGCAGGATTTGCCATCAAGAACAAGAGATGTGCAGTGTGGAGCATTTTATTCTTGCTGTGCATGGAAAGATTTCCTTATTTATGAGTAGAAGCTTGTTCAACCTTCCATTATCATCTTGAGGTTTCAGAGCACAGCTGGCATCCAGCTGTGCTGTTACTGTGTATGAGCTGAATGCTGCAGACAGCATCCAAAGCATCTACTCAGGGGCCTGCTGGTTTTAGGATCAGGATCTTCTGTGCTTTTTGTAGCAAGTATGTCCCTGTGCCTGGCTGAGGGTGGATTTCATGCAGAAAGAGAAGGCAGTCACACTAACAACACTTTGTTCCTTTTTGATTTAGTGAGGTAATTCTGTTTAGCAAGCATAAGTTTGTAAGATCTATAAATGTTAAAGCACAGGAGTCTTAATGCTGGATTTTAAAATGCTATCTGCACACTTCACAGCTTTGGGGTTCCTGCTCCATGCATCCAAATGAATTTTCTAGAGATAATGCTGACTTCTCACTTTCACAGCCACACATACCTGGCCAAAAGCTGAAAATTCTCAGCAAAGAAAATTCTCAGAAACTAACAACTCAGGCAACAAACTTTAATAGCACATTTAATTTCCATGCAGAAATGTGCATTAAATGCTGGAACTATCAATCCAGCTTGGAACTGTGTGGTTGGAGCCACATAGATCCTGAGTGTTCACTTGCCTGCACTTGGCTTTCCATCTCTGCCCTGCATGACAGCAATATTCATGAGCACAGCTGACTCTGCCTGAGAAGAGCTGCAGCCCTGCTCCTGGGCTTCTGCACTTAGGAATTCAGTGTTGGGAAGGTAAACAGCTCTGGTACCTGGCATGCATGAGCTACCTGTGCCTTGTGTAGCCTGCAGAGCACAGTTAGAGCCTGGCAGGACACTAGTCTCCTTCCATGAGCCCTAGAAAAGCATTGTTGTTGCTTTTTATTGGTTGAACTGCAATGAGTTAAGGCCACAGTAAAACACAGATACTGTCTTAAGAACACTGGAGTTTGAAGAGACATAGGTGCCCACCTGGCAATTAGGGCAACACTCAGACTATTCTTGCTGCAACAGCTCTGTTACAAAACTCCACTGATCTGGAATGAATGCCATACCAAGCCATGAAGAAGCTGTCTCTCTGGGACAGGCAAGAGCAGGGCAAGATCTTGACTTTCAGCCAATAAATGGATTAAAAAAAAAGTTGTTCTGATGTGGATCCCCAAACTAAACAGGTGCTGGCTGCACTGCTGGTGTCCAGGTGGTCATCTCTTAGGTGGGCAGAGAGTGAACAGTTTTCAGCAGCTGCTGACTTTGCATTTTCTCTTGAGCCCAACTTTAGGATGATTATTTTTTTTTCTGGGGGTTTAAGGCATTACTAGGCAAATCTAAAAGATCTCAATTTGCATCTACTTGGCTTTGAACTGTCTGTCTTCAGCTTTATCAACTCTGCTCCTAGTCACCATGGTTATCTTAGGGTTAGATCCTCCAAATTGTTGACAGAAGCTGGCCCTGACACTCTGAGTAACTTCTCCAAGCTGGTAGGTTGTAGCAGCAAACACTGAACTTGAGAATATTTCTTGTCTGTGAATGATGGCAGCTGCCTGACATTGTTGGTCCTTTATGTATGCTCCAAAGTAAATCAATCCTTGCCTCTTCTTTCTTTAAACTTCAGGTTTAATCTCATGATTTCTCTCTCGCCCATGGTGGGCTTGGAAGTTGTTACCCATGTCATAAGCTGTGCTGAAATGTTGCAGATATTTTTTTCTTGATCTGAAGTGCTTGCTCTGAGAGAGATCTTGCTTGTTTTCAGTCGTTGTGGGTATGTTTTTATCAGCATGCATTCCTTCATCTCAGAGATTGGACATGCTGCTTTGATTCCCTGCATACATGTGGCTTCCTGCCAGAACAGGACCAGTGACAGGAGCAAAAGTGCCTCCTGTAATGCTTTATTTCCTTTTAAAAAGAAACCCTGCATGTAATACCTACAAAAAACAGTCATAAAAAGGAGAGTGAAAGGGAGTCAGATGTCAGGAGTTCTCATTTCAATGACTAGAAGCAATTTTTAGCCACGTTTATTTCAGTGGGGAGTGCCAAAGTGGTATCAATTTTGACTGATGTCAGTGTGCTCAATTTGTTAGCAGCTATGTGCTAATTGGTGGTTGTAGGAGAAAATGCTGAAAAGGAGTCTTTTCTATTTCTTTTTTTCCTTTTAAAGAAAAAAAGGAAACATTGACGAGGTGAAATGTTATGTTCCTCTATTTCAGGCAGTTCTCTGACTCCTGTGAGCTCTGTCTGTGTAACAAGCACAAGGTTAAGTCCATTTCTGTTAACTCAGTTGTTTCCTTAGTCAGGAAGCTATTGGCTTTTTAATGGATCGATGTTTATCTGCTAGAGGACTTTAAATATAATATTCCTACAGCTGTACATGGCTGCAAGGCATGACAGTAATGCAGTTAAAAAAAAAAAGAGACTACTTACAGAGATTGGAATAATTGCTGCCTAGTCCAATATGGATGGAGCTTCCAGAGATGAGAGGAAGATAGATGAAAAGAACTAAGGAGGGAAAANGGGGGGGGGGAAAGGTCCTTTAATAGCAGTTTGTTTTTGTTTTGCAGCCAGCTGTCAGCTGAAGACACATTGTGCTGTCAGCCTGCACTCACTCTCGGGGGCAGGATTACATGTTTTGGGTGGACACTGCATGCACAGATGCACCTCGAATGGGGGTGATCAAACCAAACAAATCCTTGCTTCATACTTCCAGGAATCGTTCCGGCTTAGGAAATGTTATTATACAGGGCTTGAGCGACTCTCAGATCCCAAACTCCGTGTACAAACAACAGTGCCTTACGTAAACATGCTAAGTATTGCTGTTCAGTCGCGCCCCGATCTCTGACACAGGTCCCTAGCCCTGTACAACACAACTGTTCCCTCTTGTCAGTGCATCCTGCATGCGTTAGGGGCGTGTGTGTCAAACCGGGCTGGGAGAAATCTATTCCAAAATCTGATACACATCCTCCCCTATGCATTTTAGCTTTAATATTTATAACTCGCACTTCAGAGATGTTTACTTGCAGGCACCAGAACGCACGCAGGAGTAAAACGCGTCCTAAAGAACAGCACGTTCGGGTTTCGGAGGAGATGGGATCGTTCTCCCCTGCAGCCGCAGGCAGGCTGGGAGCCGCTGCCACAGCCGGGCGTGGTACGGCAGCAGCAGGGGCTCTGCCCGGGCTGCAGTGACCCCAGACGGA
>VWYK01023918.1:73335-86031 GCA_013399775.1 Semnornis frantzii | reverse complement strand
GAGCCGCCCGCCCCCGGGCCACATCTTTGGGGGCTTGGCTCGGCCGGGGTGGGGGGGCCCTGGGCTCCTGGGACCCGGGATGAGCTCGGCTCCGCGCCCTGTCCTCCCTCTGCGCTCCCGAAGGGAAGGGAAGTGTCAGGGTTGCTGCGGGGATTCGCTGCCTGGGGAAGGAGCTGTAGGCGGATAACGGCTCCTGAAAGCCGAGTCCAGCCCCGCACTTGAGCTGGAAGGGAGGGGACTGCCTGGGCACGAACCCGCGGGGATGGACGGGATTATCCCGGCAGCGCGGCGGGGATAAGTCGCTGCGGCTGGATGGGGGCCAGGAGAGGACTGCAGCCCAAGTAAACGCTGAAAACACTTCTTAACTGTGAGAGTTACTTGTTACCAGAAATCTGGGAAGCGTTTCTCTTTGTGCCTTAAAAATGCACAGCGGCAGAGACAGGGAAGACAGGGCTGCAGCAGCTGCTGAAGCCTGTGAGCTTTCCTGAGCGGCTCTTTACCTCTAGGAAAAGCCTGGCACCAGCTGCTGAAGTGAAGTATGCAAGAAACGAGACTTCTTTTTGTGTACGTGCTGGCAGCAGTTAGGGGATTTTTTTAGGGACCAAGTCGCGTTGGCAGTTCTTCCTTTGCAAGGCATAGACCTACCTGCAGGTGCTCACAGAGTGGTCACACTTCTCCTGCCTTGAGGGATATGGAAATGGAAGCTCCCCGAGCATGCAGACATCCCTCTTCACTTCCCTGCCCCCGGGTGGCTGGCAAGTCAGGAGAGCAATTCTCTCGTTTCGGAAGATCTATACCATTAATACCTAGGCTGTTTAATTTCTCTTTGTTTCAGTAGTGATGGACTCAAGACTTGTGATGGAGTTTGGAGTGGATGTAAAGCTTCTCACCTCTTCTGTGAAGTTTCGGGCTGTCATTGGTCACCCTATTTTTTTTTGTGTGTGTGTGTCTCCTATTTTAAATATAAGTAAGCATTAAGCAAGCCTAAGGCAGCTTTAATGAAGGTTTGCTGGAAATAGTGCAAGCATAGAGATGATAGAATTGTTTCAGTTGGAAAGGAAAGACTCAAAGGTCATTGAATCCAACCACCAACCCCACACCACTGTAGCCATTATACCTTGTCCCAAAGTACCATGTTCACAGATTGCTTGAACACCTCCAGGGATGGTGACTCCAGCACCTCTCTGGGGAGCCCGTTCCAGTCAGTGACCACTCTTGCAGCAAAGACATTTTTCCTGCTCTCCAACCTAACCCTCCCCTGGCACAATTTCAGGCCATTTCTTCTCCTTGTGTCACCTGATCCTAAGGAGAAGAGACCGACCCCACTTCACTGCAACCTCTGTTCAGGGAGCTGTAGAGAGCAGTGAGGTCTCCCCTCAGGCTCCTTTTCTCCAGACTCAACAGCCCCAGTTCCATCAGCTGCTCCTCATAACACCAGCTTGTGCTTATGACTTAAAGGTACCTGTACCTGTTGGCAAAACTATAGTACCTTGTTCTTGATTAACATGTCTCCACTCAAATCCTTCCAAATGCTGTTGCAGCTATTACCTTGTGATGAATTTCTTCAACAGCTCAGAATATTTGACTCTTTGAAAGACTTCTTTGTTACTTCAATAAATGGCTTTGTTTTGGGGTTCTGAGTTGTGGCATAGGATTGTAGAATGCTTTGGGTTGGAAGGGACCAATCACAATTTCTGCTGCTCCTATCTTCTCATTGTCCTAACATTGCAGAACAAGGAGGACCAAAGCAGAGGCTCTGCTGGTTTGTGGCCTGTATGTCCAGTCAAGAGTTCTGTCACCTTCCCAAGAACATTTTCCCCTGGCCTTTAGAGGCAGCACGTGTGACTGCCTGGGAGTTGAGGTTCAGGATGGCACTGCTCATGTGCAAAGTGGCTGTCCTCAGTGGGTGTTTCCCAATTTACTGATAAGGGGAAATTACCCAATTACTGATAAAGGGAAATTACCTGGAGACAGGTAATTTTATTCTTGGATGGGTTTACATTTTCATCAGTCTAGGGAGCTCATTATGAGACTACCATCAGTGCAGTCTGCTGAAGTGACAGACCTCAGCTCAGCTTCCCATCTCCTGTGGTTGCACCTGGAATTCTTAGAGCTCAGTGCTGAAGTGATGCTTAAATGTGGTAACTGGGATGCTGCTACCTGCCTGGATGTTTTGTGACACTCAGTGCTTTGTCATGAGAGCTCTTTTTTTGGACCCAGAATTTGTATGTGTTAGTAATGAGATGTTTGGAGGATTCTGTTCATCACATCATTTTTTGAGTTTGTTTATTCTTGATGGGGAAGGTAGTGAGGAAATAAAGATCAGTTGGATTGTACAGTTAGCCTTAGATAAAATGCCTTAGGATGAGCAAAGTTGATTGATCAGTTTTTGGGAACAGGAAGATGGTGAATTAAGATGATGTTGCCCCCTCTGGATATATACACGTGCAGATATTTTTGTATACCTGCTAGGAAATAACTGGGACCAGGATTGTTATTGAAAACCCAATAATATTTCTCCTATCTGTCATTTCAGTCTCTGTGTTGCCATCTCAGCTCATGTTTAAGGATGTAGAATGGAAAATTTGATCTCAGTCTTCTTTTCCCTCTCATTCTTCTTCTTCTTCTTTTCCCTGCCTGTGGCAGGGGGTTGGAACTAGGTGATCCTTGAGATCCCTTCCAACCTTACCATTCTATGATTCTGTAACCCCTTAATTAACTTATAGCTAGTTAATTGTGCAATTTATTTTGTATTAACCTTTTGAGGACCTTAAAGCATCTGACAGTGAAAGCAGAGTCTCACTGTTTATTTCCATGAGTTCTTGTATGAATTTACCATAAATTCTCATGGCACTTTTGGAAGTAGGTGGCCAGTGGATTGTGAAAAGATAATGATATTTGTGTCCCTGGAGATGCAGAGTTAGAAATGCACACAAATGTACAAAAAGAAATAGTGAATGATGTCACTGAAGGAGGTGACAGCACTACCACAGTAATCCTGCATGTCAGAATATTACACTTTGATACCTTTGAGGTCCACCCTTTGACACAGCAATCAGACTCAGCACTAAAGATCCTGTGTTTGTGTGATGAGGTCCACTTACAGTCCCCATAAAACACAGATAGCTGCTCCTAAAGTGAAGAGTATCTGTTGTGTTAGGGAGAAGACCATCCCTGGAAGATGGTTCCTCAGTGGGGAGCCCTCACCCTGTACAGGCAGAACTCAGCTAAGGTTCAGAGCCTCACTTATGTGCCTCGGGTATCATTCAGAGTCACAGATTGCTTTGGGTTGGAAAAGGCCTTCAAAAGTCATCTTGTCCAACCCCACTGCAGTCACTAGGAACATCTCAACTAGAGCAGGCTGCCCAGGGACACATCAAGGCTGATCTTGAATGTTTCCAGGGATGAGACCTCAACCACAGCCCTGGAGCAATCTGTTCCAACGTTTCACCCCTCTCATTGTAAGAACTTCTTCTGCTGTCCAGCCTAAACCTGCCCTGCTCCAGTTTCAAACTATTGCCCCTTGTCCTATCCCCACAGGCCCTTCCAAACAGTCCCTCCCCAGCTTCCCTGAAGGTCCCCTTCAGATACTGAAATGTAGCTCTGAGGTTCCACCCAGAGCCTTCTCTCCTCCAGTCTGAACAGCTTCAATTCTTCTGACCTGTCCTCATTGCAGAGGTGCTCAAGCCCTCTGATCTTCATTGCCTCTTCTGGACCCTCTCCATCAGGTCCATGTCTGTCGTGTGTTGAGGGTCCCAGAGCTGGATGAAGTACTCCAGGTGAGGTCTCAGCAGAGCAGAGGGACAGAATCCCCTCTCATCTGCCAGCCTTGTTGCTTTTCATGCAGCCCAGGCTGCCATTTGCCTTCTGGCTGCAAGTGCCCATTGCCTGCTCATGTCCAGGTTCTCATCCAGCAGCACCCCCAAATCCTTTTCTGCAGGGCTGCTCTCAATCTCATTGTCCCCCAGCCTGGATTGATATTGAGGATTGCCCTGACCTTGGTCATGGGGAAGGAGAAAAGAAAGATGAAATGTAAGAAGACTTTACACTCCAGACTAGTTTCTTGATTGCTGGTTGGAGTAACCCTCGTGGAGGTTGGGAGTTGTGTGTTTTATTTCTTGGTTGTTTTTTTCTATCCAGATGGACACTGAAGCAAAATATTTGGCATTTACTAGCAGTAATCTTTTTAAAAGAGCCTTTGGATGGAGAGCTCTTGTGGAAAAAAGACATCCCCCGCAGCGTCGTTAGTGTAGGCAAGCATGCGAATCTAGCAGTGCATTTGTTAAGCTAAAGCAAAAGCACACATTGGGGGAGGCCAGCATGGCAAACTGTGTGACCCAAAATAGGCTCTGAACCTGTTGTGTGCCAGCAAGCCATGCTGGGTGTGCTGTGGCAAAGGACAGGCCCTGTCTTAGGTGTGGCTTGCGCTTTGCAGGCAGGAACACGAGCCAGGATCTCTCCATTCTGGTGCTGTTTTATTTATGAAATGTTTGTGAATCTGCAGGACCTCGGGAAGAGGATAAATAATTTACAGCTATGCAAAGGCACAAAGTTCTTTGCTGGAGCTGGAAGGTTTGTCATAATTAGGAGGAAGAGATGCAGAGTGGAGATGAAAGTGCTTGGGGACAGCTCTGAGGGTCACACAACCCCTGCGCAGCTCAAACCTGGTTTCACTGGTGCTGTGCATGCCAAAGTGAGGGCAAAATAAAGCCCTGGAAGCAACGATGAGGCTCCTGTCTGGGAGGAATTGCTGTGAAAGGCAGAAACCAGGGACAGAAAAGAACTTGAGGGTGATTCTAATGCAGCCAGATTTTTATGTGAAATAGGTGAATAAAAACATAGCAGCACCCTCCAGGTTGTGTTTCCCCCTCTACCCCAACAGGCTGGCACCGCCAAAGAAGCCTGAGACCTTTCTTAATGCTTATAGGGAGAACACAACACATTCTCTTGCTTAAGATTTCTAACCTGTGGAAATAAAAGTGCAGTAGGATAATCAAACTGGCAATTAATTGAAAAACTCGAGAGCAGAGAAGTTCACTTGCTGGGAGAGAGAAGCAGAGGGTGAGGTGATAGGGAGAGGTGGGAAGGCAGGGCAGTTAAATGGCTTTGTGCAGTAGGTTTGCAGGGGAATCTAAGGCAGGCTTGGGGACAAAAAATACAGAGCAAAGCAAAGAAAAAGGAATGGCCCCTGAGGGCTTCACAATACAGAAGGGTTGGAGCAGGACTTGGGATAAATGTTGGTCTCTGACAGCTCGGAGGTGGTGTTTAATGCAGTGGAAAGAGCAAACAACAGTGTGGCACAACCCAGTAAAGAAGGTAACAAAAAGAAATGGGATGAGCTGGGTTGCTGCAGCACTTAAAAGGTTGGTGAGCAAGACCACATTTAAGAGATCAGCTGCATCAATTTATGGTCAGCTTTTGTGTATCCTTTTGACAAAAACCAAGATCTCCTCAGAATTGTGGATAAAATGATAAAGGACCACTCTGGGCTGCAGGTGAGCAAAAAGCAGGGCAACTGGCTGCTGGATGGAGAGGGAAATGATAGATTAAGTGTCAGTGGAGAAAACAGAAAGGAATTGAAGGGGAATGAAGTCACAGGCAGCTGGAGTTAGTGGTTTGTAATCATGAAGGACACTTTTGTGTTCCTTAGTGCTTCGAAGGACAATTGACTTCTGCTGAAAGCCCAGTGGAAAAAATGAAATGTCACAGGCACATGCACCTCAGTTGTGGCTCTGCCCTGCTTGCTCTCACTGCTTCACAAGCTGGAGCCATAACCATGGCTTTGGTTGTTCATCTACATTTGCTTCAGGCTTAACTCAAAATGTACTGACTGTCAAACAGGGGCCAAAGGAAGCAGAGGGCAGTCAGGCTAAATCCCAAGGAACCAGCAGTATCCAGAGAGCGAAAAGACAGGACAGTAAAGCCTAAGTCCCAGGTGAAGCAGGGGCAGTGCAGCTGAAACACGGTGAGATTTGTGTATTGCTGATCGCTTCCCAGGGGGCAGATACTCCCTGCTCCTCTGAAACCTGCACAGAGTGTCTGCCCCTCTGCTGGGAAGCTGCTGGAGTGTGCTCTCCAAACAAACACAACGTCTGAAGTGATTACATGGCCAGCAAAAGGCACCAGGGAGATGCATTATTTAGCACCCTGCCCCATGCTGAAGCTCAGTCCAGCCTCAGTGCTAATTACCTGTGTGCTTTACCCCGGGGGGGTCCCAGAAATGGAGTGCAAAGCCATGCTGAGGACACTTATTACACTGATTTTTTTTTTCTATTACCTTAAAAATCATTTTGTTTCTGGCAATGTGAACTGATTACAAAATGAAAATGTGTCCCATCTACTTAGGGATTTTTTTTCCTCTTTGCTTGCTTGCTTTTCATGGATTCATAGGGTGGGTTTGGTTGTAATGGACCTTCAAGATCATCTAGTTCCAGCCCCACTGCCATGGGCAGGGTCACCTCCCACTAGCCCAGGTTGCTCGAGGTCTCATCCAAACTGGCCTTGAACGCCTTCAGGGTGGGGACATCTATGACCTTCCTGGGCAACCTGTTCCAGGGTCTCCCCACCCCCACTGGAAAGAGTTTTTCTCTAATCACCAGTCTAAATCTCCCCTCTCTCAGCTCCAATCCATTCCTTCTTGCCCAGGGTCTTGATGTAGATCTTACACTTAGTAGAAACCAATATCCAGCTGCATTTAAATTCCTCCTCCTGTGTGGCAGGAGCTCCAAGGTGAGATGAAGAGGAGCACTCTTTTTATTGATGGGAGGGGATTAGCGTTGCTGTGAAGAGATTTCCTTACAGAGTCCATCCATCCTGAAGCTGCTCTCAGGCAGGCTGGTCACAGACTGGGAACTGCATGTGCATCCTTGGGAGGGCTTGTGAGCTGAAGGGATGAAATGGGCATGAGAGACAAGGAAACCCAGGGCAAGTGGGCATGTCACTGCTGAGGGCAGGGCTGCCAGAACTGTTTGTCTAGGTGAGCCCTACTCGTACTGCTTTATTCCTTCCTTTGACCACTGCGAGGGTCACAGAGCACTGGCACAGGCTGCCCAGGGGGGTGTGGAGTCTCCCTCTCTGGAGTTATTCAAAACCTGTCTGGATGTGTTCCTGTGTGACCTGCTCTGGCAGGTGGCTTGGACTGGAAGGGCTTTCGAGGTCCCTTCCAGCCCCTGACATTCTGTGATTCTGTAGAAATCCATAGTCAGTGTTTAGCCTGCCCAGCTTTCTGGGCAGGGGAAGTGTTGCAGCTCTTCATTAGCTGTCAGAAAAGAGAGACTTGGGTGCAGCCACTGTGCAGCATTCAATAGGAACCCTTCAGTTTCCTCCAATAAAGGAGATGTGCAAAAGATAGGCTTATTTAGATCGAGTGAAGCTTCTCTGAGCTGAATCTGAACATCATAACTACCTGCAAATGGCAGGAAAAAAGGCAATTGTGCTCTCCAGAGATAAGGACAGCTGGTGAGTGGAGCAGCAGAAGCCCTGTTGAGATGAGTGCATTGGAAGGAATAAGATCAACTGCTCCAATGTTTTCTGTGTCACAGACCTGCTACTGTAGCTGGAACTGTTCCCATTACAGCAGAACATTACTGAGGGGACTCAAACTGCTTGCATAGCAGGCCAGGGTGGTAATTAGGTCCCACCAGCATTTCTATGACAAAAATATCTTTGGGGTCCTATAAGCCAGCTTTCAGAGCTGTATTTGGTGCTTGCAGTGTTCCACGCTGGGGTTCAGCATTTGTCCACAGATTACAGAGTGGAGCTGTGCTCTCCTGGTCACTGGGCTTCCTCTGAATGCTGCTGTGTGAGGACTGCTCCTTTTGTGGTTAAAAAAGAAGGCTTTGAGACATTGCCAGACATCCTCCTCCTGGGAGGCCATGTGCTGCTTCCACTCGACTCAGAAGTGATGTGTGTGACAGCAGATGGATTCTGCACAGCCATGCCCATGGAATGCCACAGCAACATCCCCCAAAATCCAGATGTTGCAGCAAAATCTAAGCAAGCCCATTCTGACTGGAGTAGAATGAAGCCGTGTTGAAGAGAGCAGCACTGGAAGGCTCTTTAGCACAGTGAGAAGAGGAGGCTGCTCATGTTCACTCCTTTGTGACTCTTCAGCACAGGTCTAACTCTTCTGATGAGCTCAAAGTGATGTCTCTGCCTGGCTTGGAGAGAAGCTCTGCCAGATCCATGCAGGTACTGAGAGAGCTGAGTGTGTCCAAGATGGGATTGCTCAGTTGGGTGAGGAGTGGTCACTGCCAGGTTGACAGAACGGGATAATGATTTTGTGTCAGCAGGAGACAGCTCTGCTGCCTGGCATCTCTGACTGCCCTGCATCTAGCCCTCTGCTGGCTTCCTGAGTGTGCTCCTTGATGCCAGCTCTTTTGCAGGGTTGACTGCCTTGGTGGATCCCTGCTAGTCTTGCCTTCTGCTTCTGCTGTCAGTTGCTGTTGAGTACTAGAAGGCAGCACACACAGGCATGGCCATCCTGTGTTTCTGACTCCTGTCTGGGCTGCACAGGTCACAAAGCTGGTGGAGTTTGCTGCTGAGGATCCTTACCTGGCTTACATTGCATACTTCACAGAATCAGGGAATTGATTGTGTTGGAAGAGACCTCTAAGCCCATCCAGTCCAACCATCGACAGAAGCCTACCAGGGCCGTTAAACCACATCTCCAAGTGCCATATCCACAGGTTTCTTGAACATCTCCAGGGATGGGGACTCCACCTCCCTGGGCAGCCAGTTCCAGTCCCTGACCACTCTTGCAGCAAAGAAATTTTTCCTAATCTCCAACCTACCCCTCCCCTGGCATAATTTCAGGCCATTTCCGCTCATCCTATCACCTGATCCTAGGGAGAAGAGCGCAACCCCACCTCACTGCAACCTCCTTTCAGGGAGCTGCAGAGAACAATGAGGTCTCCCTTGGCCTCCTCCAGACTCAACAACCCTTCAGCTCCCTCAGCTACTCCTCACCAGACCCTTCCCCAGCTCTTGTCCCATGTTGCTGTCAAGCACAGCATGGTTAGGAGGTGTCTGCACTGCTGGTGTCTGCTTGCCCCCTGTGTTTGCAGTGGCTGTAGGCCACAGCTCTGGGTACTCCTTGGACAGCCAATGCTGGAGTCATTGGCAATAGGAAGTCTCAGCATCCATGTGGATGGCTGTTGCCCAACTTGGTGACACAAAGGAGAGCTTTGAGCTCTCCCCAGCTGTGTCCCACTTGTGTAGCCTCCATCCAGCTTCCCTCCTCTTTAACAGTAATCTCCAAGCAGCAGCAACTTCACTGCAGTCGTGCTGGCTGCTCTGAGGGTGCAGAGCACCTCTCCTTGCTGGCCCTTCACCAGGCCAGTGTGGTGCCAAGAGGACTGCCTGCTGACCTGGTGGAAGCTCCAGGTTGTCACTTCTGCATGGCAGTCTGCCAGGACCACAGGTGTAGGAGGAAACCCTCAGCTCTCATCAGCTGCAGGTTCTGGTGAGATGCTCTCTGGCTCTCCAGGGAGGAGGAGGCCTGGCAGGGTGGGAGCTGCAGCCAGCGTGTGGCTTGCTCACAGAGCTCTGGTTGCTGGCTGTGGTGTCCGTGGGCATCTGTGGAGGACAGAGTAGCAGATGGCAGCAGGATGAGACCCGTGTGCATGGGGGGAACAGATGCAAGCAGAGCAGGCTGAGGAGCCTCAGCTGCCGCAGAGGCAAGAGGAGGCTCTGTCCCTCAGGCTGCTGCCACAGCTGCTGCTGTGCACAACACAGCTTCATGGGCAGGAGGAGAAATGACTTCTTCTTCCTCTCCTCCTTTTGACCTACACATTCATGTACTGCCAGGTTTCTCTTCTGGCCTCTGAGGTTCTCTTTTGTCCTCTCTCCTCATCCTAGCAGGATTTGCCTGCTCTCCAAGAGCTGTTTTGGGACGTGTTCTTATGCCAAGGTTTGCAGTCTCCAGGCATTCAGGAGAGTTCCTGGGGTGGGAGTGCTGGGACTGAATGCTTTTAACACATTCTGAATTAAATCCACTTGCAGGGTGTCTCTGACATCTATCTAATTGTATGACAAGGGATTTCTAGGAGCACTTTCAACTTTCAGGTGGTCAATGAAAGGTTCTTGGTACTGGTTGGTTGTGGTTTGTTTTTTTCTTGTTTTGTTTGTTTTTTTACTGGTTTGCTTGTATGGCCCCTTGGGAAGATTTTGCTGCCTGTGTTTATCATATTTAAAAAACCCAAATAGTGGCTGGTGGATAATGCATGAGTTCACACCCAAATGCCCTCATTCAAGGCAAAGCACAATTGCTTTCCATGGAAGAGAAGTAGTGTTTGGTGGTGCTTGAGGAAATCCTGATTAGTAGCTGCAGTTTGCTTTGGAAGGAAAAATATCCTGAAGGAGCAGGCTTGGATGATGTCCTTATCATCAAAGCCAGATTTCAGCCTCGGAGGACAAACCTGCAGGACTTTGTCTCCTCCTGGCAAACAGGAAAAGGTGCCCCACATAGGGAGATGTGAACTGACGTTTGAATAGAGACATCTGGAGCTCGCATCCTTTCCCCAGAGCTGTTTCCCTGCCCTTCATGCCCTTCAGAACTCTGCCTGAAGAGGATCGCTGCTGTTGCCGTGACAAATCCAGGCTTCGCAGCCTCCCCGGCTTCTGGGGAGGGCTCCGAGTTTTCCTGTGAAGGCAACGCTAAGGCCTGGGACCGATCGAATGAACTTCAATTATTCATGTGCCGAGCGGGGGCTTAGCTGGGTGAGCTGCAATGGGTGAGCTGCGGGAGCCGAGGCCGCTGCGGCAGCCTGGCGGCGGAGCAGGCGAGGGCTGGAGCTGTCCTTGCCCAAGAGCTGGGCTCGAGTGCCACCAGGCGTTGGCTTGTGCCCATGGCAGCCGCTGCTGCCCGCAGCTGGCCCTTTGGCTTCTTGCTCCAGCTGGTGAGATGCCGCAGCGCCGACAGCTTCAACTCAGCCTAGACTTGCTTCTGCTCTTCTGCCCTGCGTGCATCCATCTGTGCTGCGGTGAAAGCACAGAATGGAGGGCTCGGAAGGGACCCCTGGGCTTCATCCGAGTCCAAGCCCCCTGCCAAGGCAGAGTCTCCTAGAGGAGGTTACACAAGAACACATCCAGGTGGGTTTGGAATGTCTCCAGAGGTGGAGACTCCACCACCTCCCTAGGCAGCCTGCTTCAGGGCTCCAGCACCCTTACATTAAAAAAGTTTCTCTCACAGAATCATAGGATCAAGCAGGCTGGAAGAGACCTCCAAGCTCAGCCAGCCCAACCTAGCACCCAACCCTAGCCAATCAGCTGGACCATGGCACTAAATGCCCCAGCCAGTCAGTCTTCTTTTTTCCAGGGATGGGCACTCCACCACCTCCCTGGGCAGCCCATTCCAATGCCAATCACTCTCTCTGCCAACAACTTCCTCCTCACATCCAGCCTAGACCTCCCCTGGCACAGCTTGAGGCTGTGTCCCCTTGTTCTGTCCCTGGGTGCCTGGCAGCAGAGCCCAACCCCAGCTGGCTCCAACCTCCCTTCAGGTAGCTGCAGAGAGCAATGAGCTCTGCCCTGAGCCTCCTCTTGTGCAGGCTGCACACCCCCAGCTCCCTCAGCCTCTCCTTGTATTTTCAGGTTTGTGCCTGTTACCCCTTGTCCTGTCACTGGGCAGCCTGGTCCCATCCTCCTGACACCCACCCTTCAGGTATTGATCAGCATTGCTGAGATCCCCCTCAGACTGCTCCAGACTGAGCAGCCCCAACTCTCAGCCTTTCCTCATCACAGAGATGTTCCATTCTCCTCAGCATCTTTCTAGCCCTTTGCTGTACTCTCTCCAACAAGTCCCTGTCCTTGAGCTGGGGACCCCAGAACTGGACACAGTACTCCAGATATGGCTTCACCAGGACTGAGTAGAGGGGAAGGAGAACCTCCTCTGAGGTTCTGGCCACACTTCTTGATGCACCCCAGGATGCCATTGGCCTTCCTGGCCACAAGAGCACATTGCTGGCTCATGGTCATTGAGTTCCTGTCATGTCTTTGGCACTTCCAAGTTCTTCAGGTTTGCTGTTTTAAGTAGGGAGAGCAAAGCAGAGGCAGTTGTTCAGGGAAGACATTTTACAGTGATGGGAGCTGGACTCACATTTCAGTCTGTTCTCTCCACACAAAAGCAGTCTTTAGATGTTGTCCCAAGAAATGCCTGCAGTGGGGGAGGTTTCCTGCAGGTCAGAGTAGCAGATGGCTACACCCTGCCTCCTTTTGAACCTCTCCACTTGGGAACCTTCTGGTTTGCAGAGGACATCGCAGGTCAGGCCTTGAGCTCTGTGAGGCTGCCAGAAGAGCTCTTTGGGCCATTTGCAGTCCAGCTGCCACTGGCTCACTGGAGAACCTTACTTGGCTTATTTTCCAGAGGTGTTTGCCTGGTGGACTCTGCTTGTCTGGCAAGCTTCCTTCAGACACTGCCCTTCAGGCAGAGGTTGCTTGCTTTCCACGAGGAAGAGAACTGCAGAGATTTGAGCCCAGGCACTGGTGAAGGGGTTAACTGGAATGCCTCCAGACAGGCCTGTGGGAAAGCAGGTGGGACAGCCTCTGGCTGGGGATCAGGGGAAGGAAATACTCTTTTTCCCATTTCTTTCAGGTCAGGAAGGAACAAAGTCAGGAAGATGAGGGAGGTCAGCAAAGATCCAGGGATTTTTGTTGTTCATAATAGAGTTTTGCTTTTCCTTTTTTGTCCTTCCCCCC